>CM060109.1:49196945-49239445 GCA_030522415.1 Channallabes apus
TCCACCTCCATGCAGAAAAGAACTCGTCTATGGGGTTGAGGAAAATTGAATAGGGTGTAAGGAAGAGACTTACCAGTCTTGGGTGGACTTCAAACCATGTTGTTATTGCTTGCGAGTGATGGAAAGCCACATTGTCCCAGGTAATTACAAAGGTCCTCATGTTTTCACCCTCCTGACCCTGCTCTGGAACCAGGCGCTGGTGGAGATCATTGAGAAAGGCAAGCAAGCGCTCTGTATTATAGGGTCCAACCTGACATCTGTGAAGGAGTAATCCTGCATTTGCAACTGCTGCACACATGGTAATGTTTGCCCCTCTCTGTCCTGGCACATCAACTGTGGCCCTTTTTCCAATTACATTTCGTCCACGTCGACGCCTTTTGGCCAGATTGAATCCTACCTCATCGATGTACAGTATATGAATTCATGAGGGGCCTGGTTGGCCTCCAATTCCATAACTCTCTGAAACAAAGTTTATGTAAGTCATGTTATTACTGTATACCATACTGTACTGTAACCTAGTATTGTGTAGGTTACCTACTTGCACAGTGCAAAGCTTATAGAACTGGACATTGAATTGAATATACACTATACCTGGACATATTGTCGTCGTAGCTCCTTGACCATCTCACTCTTCCTCTCAAAGGGAACAGTGTAGAGCTGCTTCATCCACACTCTGTGTTTGGACAATGTCCGCGTAATGGTTGTGAGGCTGATTCTATCGATATTGTCAAATATCTCATGGTCAGCCACAATTCTAGTTTGAATTTCACGCAGTTTTATTGCATTATTTGCAGCAACCATTTCTACAATGGAAAGCTCTTGATCATTACTGAGGAGCTTTCCTCTTCCCCCAGAGGGTGGAAGACGTTGCATTCTTTAGAAAAACAAAAAATTCAACATATGCATTACTGTATGACCATATTGACATGTCAAGTGAGAATAGAAACAATCCATGTAAAATGCAACACTTACCTGTTGGTTTGTTGAAAGATGCGTATAATGGAGGCAACCGTTGACCGCCTCAAATTGGGCTGCACTCTTTCACCAGCCTCTCTTAGTGAAAGACCATGGTTGATTACATGGTCAATGATAGTGGCACGAATTTCATCACTGACTACTGTTCTTGCAGCCCTTGGAATGCCACCACCACGCATTCTTACACCTCTACCTTGCCCTCTCCTTGGGCCTGCTCTTCTCCCTGGGCCCCTTGCTCTTACTCTTCCTTGACCAGACATTACAGTGTTTGTCTTTTTTTTTGTTTCCAAAAACATCACTCCTCAAAGTCTTGCCTTATAAACCCCTCTGAGTCTAAGCCAGAATGGAATAAGCTGTGGTTGGCCCAATTTACCCAACATAAATCAGCTGTGTGTCAGTTATTCAATTGTTTGTTTATTATCAGCTGAGATATATTTTTGATATTGATATTGTTTTTGAACTGATATCATTGCAGAAGCAGAGGTTTTTATACTGTATCTAAGGTTTGGAATATTGTTTTTGCTATTGTGGGATGTTGTGTGTTAACATTCGTAAATACTACAAAAACAGTCCATAATTTTGTTGGGAGGTATAGCTTGTCTGTTAAGAAAATGTAAGCATTGTGGAAATGTGTTCACTGACTGCATATTGGGTGAAAACGACATGAAATGTGTGAATGGTATGGCCACAAAAGACCGATGCTGTGCTAATTGTGTTTAGAGTTTTGAAAATGTGACAACTGTTTGGACAAACGCTTGTTAGCGACTGAAAAAAACTGTAAGTCTCAGTGTTAAGTCTCAGTGTTAAGTCTCAGTGTTAATTCCCAGTGTTAAGTCTCAGTATTAACTCTCAGTGTTAAGTCTCAGTGTTAAGTCTCAGTATTAACTCTCAGTGTTAAGTCTCAGTATTAAGTCTCAGTGTTAATTCCCAGTGTTAAGTCTCAGTGTTAAGTCTCAGTGTTAAGTCTCAGTATTAAGTCTCAGTGTTAAGTCTCAGTATTAAGTCTCAGTATTAAGTCTCAGTGTTAAGTCTCAGTATTAAGTCTCAGTATTAAGTCTCAGTATTAATTCCCAGTATTAAGTCTCAGTGTTAATTCCCAGTATTAAGTCTCAGTATTAAGTCTCAGTGTTACGTCTGAGTATTAAGTCTCAGTATTAAGTCTCAGTGTTAAGTCTCAGTATTAAGTCTCAGTGTTAAGTCTCAGTGTTAAGTCTCAGTGTTACGTCTGAGTATTAAGTCTCAGTATTAAGTCTCAGTATTAAGTCTCATTATTAAGTCTCAGTGTTACGTCTGAGTATTAAGTCTCAGTATTAAGTCTCAGTATTAATTCCCAGTATTAAGTCTCAGTGTTAAGTCTCAGTGTTGTTTTGAGTGGAGTCACTGTCGTGTTGTCTTAGGGGTCGGAGACACAGGATCCCTTCTGTACACCATATTTAACCAGATTGAGTTCAGAATGTTTCCTGACTTTGCCGGGAGTAGAGCTCCTCACAGCGGGTTCTTTATGTGGACTCTCTCCTGGCAGGGAAACACTCTGCTGCAGGTACTGTAGGGGGCGTAACCTCAGGTAATATATGATATTTGGCCGTACTACGGAATCTGCCACAATACAACATGTTTCTTTCTTTTTTTAATCACTGGATTGTGATAGTCTATAGGGGACCTTTAATGGCTTCACCAGACAAACAGCCATTATTGTAGAGCCGAAGGGAAGGAGCAGCACGGAAGAGTACGGAATGGTCAGACTAGTACTTTGTATGCTGGGCCACAGGCTCAAGGAAATCAACGAAAGCGTGTCGCATTGATCCGAACAAACCTATAGGCAGTACGAGCCGATCCCAGAGGGGCTCCTGGGATGAAGTGGACTTTGGATTGAACCCCTTTGGGGAAATGAAGATGAAGCTGTTTGTGCTTGTGGTGGAATTTAAAATATTTAATCAGTACAAGCCGAGTTAGCGGTGATTACGTTACTAAATCCCTCCTCCTGAGCCCAAGGTCAGGTCGGAGGAGTTGGGGGTTTTCAACAGAAGGTTATCACTGTGTCCTAGCACCGGGAGGGTCGAGGGTCGTGTGCTTGGTGGGTTTCCTCTAGGTATTCGGGTTTCCTCCCGCAGTCCATAGACATGCAGATTAGGTTAATTGTCGTTCCCACATTTGCCAAAGTGTGTGTGACCGACACCCCATCCAGGGTGTACCCCGCCTAGTGCCCTAGTCTCCCCTTTAATACACTCCAGGCCTCCAGTCACCCTGTACTGGATCAGTTTAAAAATGACAGAGCGAGGGTGTGATTTCAGTGTGCTCATGGCAGGACAGGCAAAAAGACGCCGTCACACACACATTATCAAATAAATATAATATATAATACAGTAAACTAACCAAGGAAACAAACAGTGTTTGGGTGTTGGGGTTCAACACTCTCACCCTTCTGAGACTCTATGGTCTAGGACCTGGTCACATGGGCTCGTGAGCTTGATATTCCCACATGATATTCCCAAAGTATTCTCCTCCCCTGGTTATAATAAACAAGTTATCATGTAGATAAAAGTGTCCGTGTCAACAACAGGATCAGTTGAGTGCCAGTAAAGTAAAGTCTGTCTGATGCTAAGATATGAACATCTCCACCTCAAGGAGAAAATATTCGGGGCCCCCAATGACCGGCCCTAATGACGGATAGTTTCTGCCGAGGTGCGACGTGGACTTCACTGACCACCAGGTAAAGATATGTGAGACTATCGGGTCGACCGTAGCCAGTTATATTAACCCGGCCCCGCCCCACCCTGTCTGGACCCTCACGACTCTACTGCTGGGAACATCAAGGCACACACCAATCGAAACTGCAGGTTTTTCTCTCTATTTTCGACCCAATGGTCCAGCAGACAACTGTGGACACCCCCGGTACTCCTGATGGTCCACTTACAGTATGCTGACACTCCATGGGGAAAGAGGGGGGCTGGTACCCCAGGGCGCAGTAAAATGAGTCAGGTTTTTGGCAAAAAGTGTGACTTTTGATTGTGCAGAATAACAATCTTCCTTTATTTCTCTATTTAACCCCCTGCTACACTTCTGCTCTTATACTAACAGCGCCCTCTGCTGACCTCTCATATCACAGGCACCTTGGAGCGATTTATCCCCCTGTGGAGCTCGTCTTTACCCAGTACAGGATTACCCGCCCGAGAGAACTGATCAGCTGACCCTTCCCCTGGAGATACACGCATCGGGTGTAGGTTTAATCTCGTGGTGGTTGTTTGATGAGCTTTTATTTTATTTGTGTCCGAAACTTATCTACAGTTTCAAGACTGCTTGAAGAAAACTACAGCTCATGCGAGTAAAAAGACCCAGGTCAGTCTGAGACGTGTGTGTGATGCTCCTGAAGATGACCTCAGGGCAGGAGAAAAAACAATGATTACATTTCAGGATCATTTATTAAATTGTCTTGCAGGTTAAAGGGCAAGAATGTGATTAGATATTATTTGTTGATCTTATGGTGAAGCTGGAGATGTTTCACACCATATGTTTCTCCACCTGAATCTCCTTTACTGAGGACCGCGGGGTATACGTAGCCCATGCACGAGAGAGAGAGAGAGAGAGAGAGACATAACAATATTATAGATAGATGATCATAGAAGTGTGTGAACAAACAACCAGACATATTTTCAGATTATTAACACAAAAGTAGAAGGAAAAAAATGGAGTGATAAATGCTTCAGTAAGGGGAAAAGGAGAGATTCTGTCACTAACTTAATAGAAAGAAATGCAAAACAACGGGAGAAACTTCCTCATGCAGGAGCCCTCGAGCCGTTCTGCTCCATTCCGAGCCTCTTCTTCACATAAACACATTTTGACAAACGACTCCAAG
This sequence comes from Channallabes apus, assembly GCA_030522415.1. Lineage (NCBI taxonomy): Eukaryota > Metazoa > Chordata > Actinopteri > Siluriformes > Clariidae > Channallabes > Channallabes apus. The sequence continues at coordinate 49,201,774 of CM060109.1, forward strand.
CAACTTTTTGAGGTACGTCTCCCCTGAAGTGACTTGGCGTGACAGTGAAGGTTTGTTGTTGTTGTTGTTGTTGTTGTTGATCTCGGTGGAATGAATTGAGCTCCAGAGTGGAGGTGTAATAAACCCCAGACTTATGGAAGCCTCAGTAATTAACAGATCAGATGGATCAGGCTTCAAACGGTGACTTTTCTCCTGGTGAGAAGACATCTTCAGAGCTGAGTAACGCCGCATCTCTATTAAATTAGGCCTCGGCGCGGCCCTGCAGCACTTCACCAACCTCGCTGCCAGAATCTCCTCAACGACTCCTTTCACTCGCCGCTTCGTTCTGCACCGCGGGACGCCGTCACACTCCGGACATCGCTCCAACACACACCGTGTCCGCCTGACCGCCAAGCGGCTCCGGGAGGCCTGTGGCTCACTGCTGCTGCTAGGGATTGAAGAATTAAATCCATAAAAGGCTTAAAACACACACACACACACACACACACTTCTGCAAATGAAACACTGAAATGGTACATCAGTGTCCAGATCTCAGGCGAGACTGTGGGTGAGACGAGGTCCGTGCCGTCCACAGTACTGAGGAGACAAGAGACAAGAGCATTATTAAGGCACGCCTTAGCAAATACTCCGCCCTGTCCGAGCCATTTACAAATTTGTAGCCCAAAGATGAGGAGAATCAACCATGGAGGTGGTGGACAGTCCTGTAACGTTTCTCTTTATGTCTCCACTTATTCCGCTTTAGAATATCAGCTCCACTCACTTCCTGGGGTCGAATCCCAAATAGGGTATGTAGATCTCTTGTTCCACACTCCAAGTAGTGCCCTTGATCAGGGGTTAGAGACGGATTTGGGATCCACGTGTTAGAAGCTAGTTAGCTTTGTAGCTCATGTTAGCAGCCTGACAAAACCCACATTCACACCCAGACACAGAAGCACTTTCAGTAAGAACACACACCTGATAACGTTATGTAACGTCTTAAACAACACGCCGTCTCTGCACTAATCACTTCTAAGTCGTTCTGAATCGCCTCTGAAACGTCCGTATCCTTCTGTTCACGGCTAACGCTTAGCTACAAAGCTAACTAGCTTCATTAGCTTCATTCAACTAGCTTATAATTTCATTAAATTATGCTGAAGCGCGTACACTGAAGATGGCTAATCTGACCATTTATATATTTATATATATACTGTATATTAAATACACAAACTAACACCTACAAATCGTTAATGAAGAGATACAGCCGAGCCTCTGCCTACGAGTTTAATCCGCTCCGGAGGTCTTAAGGTGAAATGTCGTATTGTGAAGCGCATTGTCCCATAGGAAATAATGTACACGCAGATAATCCGTTCCAGCCACCAATAATATCACCAATATTACCAATTCTCACCACTAGAACATTTAGAAAAGACGTGTAAATGGAGTAAAATATGAAATAAATAGACATTAAACCTGACTCAACCTTAATTTATGATTCCTCTTGAAATACACACAAACAATAGTGTTAAATGTAAAGTCGAGTTTGATTAGCATGAAATGTTGTGTATTTACTGTAAGTTTTCCAGGTTTGTTTGTCGTATTTGTGCGATTTCATCCTGTTTGTTTTGCGTTGCGATGCTTATTAAAGACGATTTGCGTTTCCATCATGGGGTCACGACCCTCGAGGTCAGTGCTGTGAGGTCTTCGCTCATTAGCAGTGCTAAGTGTTAGCAGTAAAAGCAGCAGTGCTGTGTTCCTCATCTCGCACGACCGTCCGTACAGTATGTCCTCGCTCTGGAGTTTGTCCTAATAATGCGTCCGAGCTTTACCTCGTCCTCTCCGTCCCGCACATTAGATTAGGAGATTCTGTGTGTGATGTTATCTCTGATTCCTCTCTGCATTTCGTTTCTTTTTTTTCTCTACACAGAGGTTTTGGAGAAGGTCCGGGGTCGCGCCAAGCTGAATTTAATTTCCCCAGAAAATAAACTGATGAAAATTTGATTAAGGACAAAAAAAAAAAAGTCAAAAGTTCACTGCTGCTTTTCACGGACGGACCAACAAGACACACACACACACACACACACACACACACAGGTTCTAGCACAGCTTTTACACCCAGCTGGAGAAATAAAATAGAGTTCAGCACACAGTGACACAAACAGCCCTGTACACACTGTACTGTAACTACACTACCTGAGAACTATAAAAAAGTGACATACAGTACTGTGTGTGTGTGTGTGTGTGTGTGTGTGTGTGTGTGTGTGTGTGTGTGAGGAGGAACAGGGTGCAGTTCAATCCAACCTCACTTTGTTCTCTGATGAATTCTGTTAAAGTATTAAATATCATTTGTCCTCCTTTGATGTTTCTCAGCTCCTGAAGTGTCTCCTGATCACCTGATCTGAGTTTCAGTGTGACACTGTGTATAACACACACACACACACACACACACACACCTGGTAGTAACTCAGGCATGTCTTATGGTCGTCACCGCGTTCGGTCACCAGGACGACGCTGGAAGCGGTGAGTTAACGTTAGATGACTAATGAGATAAACAACACTGTGTTTTAGGCGTCTGACCCCCTGGAACGGACCAACATGATGATTTCTGCTTCCTGTTTCACCTCCAACACAAAGGCGTCTTTGTCTGAAGCCGTGAGAACAGAACTCGCGCTCGCCGGACGCTTTAACGGCCTCCCTGCTGATAATGGCTGGAAAAAATGCTCTGGCTCTGACTCTCTCCTGGGTAATTACTTCCCTACAGCACTGACACGACTGCTGAAGTGTACGAGTGTGTGTGTGTGTGTGTGTGTGTGTGTGTGTGTGTGTGTGTACACTGCACTACCCACAGCAGCCTCCTTGGTCTGGTCCTTGCAGGAGGATGATGGGGTGCTGGGTGAGGAGGAAGATGACGTTTCCCCCCGTGTGTGTGTGTGTTACGCCACCTGAAGGTGAAGCAGCAGCACTGCAGGAGGTGACGAGACGTCCACAGAGACGGAGAGTTTAAACTCCAGCGCAGATGACACTTAGTACACTCGGGTTTATCAGCTGGACGAGTCTCAGGAAATGTACAAGTACAAGAGAAAGCAGACACTAGGGGTCAGTGCTGTCACACACCGACACTGCAGTCCGTCATGACGTCACACTCGTCCTGCAGGACCGGACCTACACTAATCACCTTAGACTTAAACTCAGGCTGGGGTTTAGTGGAGCTGACCGGAATGTTAATACACACAATATCTCTCCCTCTCTCTCTCTCTCTCTCTCTGTCTCACTCTGTCTCTCTGTCTCTCTGTCTCACTCTCCCTGTCTCTCTCTCTCTCTCTCTCTCTCTCTCTCTCCCTGTCTCTCTCTCCCTCTCTCTCTCTCTCTGTCTCTCTGTCTCCCTGTCTCTCTCTCTCCCTTTCTCACTGTCTCTCTTTGTCTCACTGTCTCTCTCTCTCTGTCTCACTGTCTCTCTCTCTCTCCCTGTCTCTCTCTCCCTGTCTCACTCTCTCTCTCTGTCTCACTGTCTCTCTTTCTGTCTCACTGTCTCTCTCTCTCTCTCTCTGTCTCTCTCTCTCTGTCTCTCTCTAAATGAAAAGCAGAGTTGTTGAGGCGCGAGCTCCTGAGGAGACGTGTTATCAGGTTGCTTAATGTTTTGTCTTCACTCTGCTTCCTCTATTTAAAACTTTATTAAAATGTCATTAAATACTTTGGATTTGTTTTATTGCTTGAGTTTTTCCCGCCACATTTCCTTTCGTGTTTATTTCCCTCACAGCAGTCACTTTGGCGTTTTGTTTCACGTTTGCGAATATTTCATATGAAATAAAGTGAATAATACGCAGAACATCTGGTAGCTGGAGTTTTCTTTAAATGACCCCGAGGTCCAGAGACGTGTGACTGCTGCGTCCCACTGCGTCTCCTCACAATGTCTCGCTCATGACCTGGTCTCGCGTCTCGCCGCCTGCAGCGTGTTTACTGACACGTTAAATATTGACCTGATTCTAAAATGGCGATCAGCGTCTGTGTGTCTGTACGCTTTTATTGGAGACAAAGTTAAATGTTATTAATTCATTAAATCATCAACATGAATGAATCTTACAATTACAATCCGGTGTTGTTGAGTTTTAAATGTTAGTTCCCCGTCTCCTCCCGACTCAACCCCCAGAGCCCCGCCCGTGTCCTCCTCCTTACATTTCATGTCCCTGGATGTTCAGATTTTAGCAGATGTTTGTCCTGGACCTTAAGCTCCTCAGATAACTCCTTGGTCTCCATGAGCTCCTCTTCAGATGGGTGTGTCCCGACCGTCGTGTGTCCCGACCGCCATCCTGCTGCGATGCTGTAAATCTCACTGGAGCCTGAACCAGCCTTCATCCATGTTTACATTTAATGTAAAATAAATAAGAAGCGCTTCGTAACGAGGCCGTCGTGACCGTGTTAAATATCCAGAATCTCCTTTATTCCTTTTATTGGTTCCCGTGGAGAAGAAAGATGTGTGTGGTGTTTTTAGACCCTCTGCATGGTGTTAAATGATTTACACAAACCTGACTCCACAAATAACTGTGTGATGAGATGTTTTTGATGAAAAGGAACGCATTACCGACTCTGGAATAAAATCTGGACGTAGACTGAGCTGAGCACATGGACCAGTCTCACTCCTTCTTCCTAGGTTAATTAGACCTTCTCATTGTTTTCATGTTCATCCATGTGTGGGATGTTTCGATGTGTGTGTTGTATACCACACTATACAACACTCCACTCTACTATACCATAATGTACCACACTATACAACACTACACTCTACTATACCATACTGTACCACACTATACACCACTCCACTCTACTATACCATACTGTACCACGCTATACAACACTACACTCTACTATACTATACTGTACCACACTATACAACACTCCACTCTACTATACTGTACCACACTATACAACACTCCACTCTACTATACCATACTGTACCACACTATACAACACTACACTCTACTATACCATACTGTACCACACTATACAACACTACACTCTACTATACCATACTGTACCACACTATACACCACTCCACTCCACTATACTATACTATACCACACTATACAACACTCCACTCTACTATACTATACTGTACCACACTATACACCACTCCACTCCACTATACTATACTGTACCACACTATACACCACTCCACTCCACTATACTATACTATACCACACTATACAACACTCCACTCTACTATACTATACTGTACCACACTATACACCACTCCACTCCACTATACTATACTGTACCACACTATACAACACTACACTCTACTATACCATACTGTACCACACTATACACCACTCCACTCCATTATACTATACTATACCACACTATACAACACTCCACTCTACTATACTATACTGTACCACACTATACACCACTCCACTCCACTATACTATACTATACCACACTATACAACACTCCACTCTACTATACTATACTGTACCACACTATACAACACTCCACTCTACTATACTATACTGTACCACACTATACACCACTCCACTCTACTATACTATACTGTACCACACTATACAACACTCCACTCTACTATACCATACTGTACCACACTATACAACACTCCACTCTACTATACCATACTGTACCACACTATACACCACTCCACTATACTATACTATACCACACTATACAACACTCCACTCTACTATACTATACTGTACCACACTATACAACACTCCACTCTACTATACTATACTGTACCACACTATACACCACTCCACTCTACTATACTATACTGTACCACACTATACAACACTCCACTCTACTATACTATACTGTACCACACTATACAACACTCCACTCTACTATACTATACTGTACCACACTATACAACACTACACTCTACTATACTATACTGTACCACACTATACAACACTCCACTCTACTATACTATACTGTACCACACTATACACCACTCCACTCTACTATACTATACTGTACCACACTATACAACACTCCACTCTACTATACCATACTGTACCACACTATACAAAACTACACTCTACTATACCATACTGTACCACACTATACAACACTACACTCTACTATACTATACTGTACCACACTATACAACACTACACTCTACTATACCATACTGTACCACACTATACAACACTCCACTCTACTATACCATACTGTACCACACTATACAACACTACACTCTACTATACCATACTGTACCACACTATACAACACTCCACTCTACTATACCATACTGTACCACACTATACAACACTACACTCTACTATACCATACTGTACCACACTATACAATACTCCACTCTACTATACCATACTGTACCACACTATACAATACTCCACTCTACTATACCATACTGTACCACACTATACAACACTCCACTCTACTATACCATATTGTACCACACTATACAACACTACACTCCACTATACTGTACACACTATACAACACTCCACTCTACTATACCATACTGTACCACACTATACAACACTACACTCTATTATACTATACTGTACCACACTATACAACACTCCACTCTACTATACCATACTGTACCACACTATACAACACTAAACTCTATTATACTATACTGTACCACACTATACAACACTCCACTCTACTATACTATACTGTACCATCCAATACAACTCTACCCTCTAATATACTATACAGTACCACACTATACAACACTACACTCTACTATACTATACTGTACCACACTATACAACACTACACTCTACTATATCATACTGTACCACACTTTACAACACTACACTCTACTATGCCATACTGTACCACACTATACAACACTCCACTCTACTATACTATACAGTACCACACTATTCAACACTACACTCCACTATACCATACTGTACCATACTATACAACACTACGCTCTCCTATACTATACTGTACCACACTATACAACAGTACACTCTACTATATCATACTGTACCACACTATACAACACTACACTTCACTATACCATATTGTACCACACTATACAACACTACACTCCACTATACTGTACCACACTATACAACACTACACTCTACTATACCATACTGTACCACACTATACAACACTACACTCTACTATACCATACTGTACCACACTATACAACACTACAATCTACTATACCATACTGTACCACACTATACAACACTACACTCTACTATACCATACTGTACCACACTATACAACACTAAACTCTACTATACCATACTGTACCACACTATACAACACTACACTCTACTATACTGTACCACACTATAGAACACTACACTCTACTATACTGTACCACACTATACAACACTACACTCTACTATACTGTACCACACTATACAACACTACACTCTACTATACCATTCTGTACCACACTATACAACACTCCACTCCACTATACCATACTGTACCACACTATACAACACTCCACTCCACTATACCATACTGTACCACACTATACACCACTACACTCTACTATACTGTACCACACTATACAACACTACACTCTACTATATCATACTGTACCACACTATACAACACTCCACTCCACTATACCATATTGTACCACACTATACAACACTACACTCCACTATACTGTACCACACTATACAACACTCCACTCTACTATACCATACTGTACCACACTATACAACACTACACTCTACTACACTGTACCACACTATACAACACTACACTCTACTATACTGTACCACACTATACAACACTACACTCTACTATACTGTATCACACTATACAACACTACACTCTACTATACCATACTGTACCACACTATACAACAATACACTTCACTATACCATACCTTACCACACTACACAACACTACACTCCACTATTCCATACTGTACCACGCTATACAACACTACACTCCACTATACCATATTGTACCACACTATACAACACTCCACTCCACTATACTGTACCACACTATACAACACTCCACTCTACTATACCATACAGTACCACACTATACAACACTACACTCTACTATACTATACTGTACCACACTATACAACACTACACTCTACTATATCATACTGTACCACACTTTACAACACTACACTCTACTATGCCATACTGTACCACACTATACAACACTCCACTCTACTATACTATACAGTACCACACTATTCAACACTGCACTCCACTATACCATACTGTACCATACTATACAACACTACGCTCTCCTATACTATACTGTACCACACTATACAACAGTACACTCTACTATATCATACTGTACCACACTATACAACACTACACTTCACTATACCATATTGTACCACACTATACAACACTACACTCTACTATACTGTACCACACTATTCAACACTCCACTCTACTATCCTGTACCACACTATACAACACTCCACTCTGCTATACTATCCTGTACCGCACTATTCAACACTCCACTCTACCATAATGTACCACACTATACAACACTCCGCTCTACTATTCCATACTGTACCACACTATGCAACACTCCACTCCACTATACTGTACCACACTATACAACACTCCACTCTACTATACCATACTTTACCACACTATACAACACTACACTCTATTATACTATACTGTACCACACTATACAACACTCCACTCTACTATACCATACTGTACCACACTATACAACACTAAACTCTATTATACTATACTGTACCACACTATACAACAATCCACTCTACTATACTATACTGTACCATTCAATACAACACTACCCTCTAATATACTATACTGTACCACACTATACAACACTACACTCTACTATACTATACTGTACCACACTATACAACACTACACTCTACTATACCATACTGTACCACACTATACAACACTCCACTCCATTATACCATATTGTAACACACTATACAACACTACACTCCACTATACTGTACCACACTATACAACACTACACTCTACTACTGTATACCATACTGTACCACACTATACAACACTACACTCTACTATACCATACTGTACCACACTATACAACACTACACTCTACTATACTGTACCACACTATTCAACACTCCACTCTACTATCCTGTACCACACTATACAACACTCCACTCTGCTATACTATCCTGTACCGCACTATTCAACACTCCACTCTACCATAATGTACCACACTATACAACACTCCGCTCTACTATTCCATACTGTACGACACTATGCAACACTCCACTCCACTATACTGTACCACACTATACAACACTCCACTCTACTATACCATACTTTACCACACTATACAACACTACACTCTATTATACTATACTGTACCACACTATACAACAGTCCACTCTACTATACCATACTGTACCACACTATACAACACTAAACTCTATTATACTATACTGTACCACACTATACAACACTCCACTCTACTATACTATACTGTACCATCCAATACAACACTACCCTCTAATATACTATACAGTACCACACTATACAACACTACACTCTACTATACTATACTGTACCACACTATACAACACTACACTCTACTATATCATACTGTACCACACTTTACAACACTACACTCTACTATGCCATACTGTACCACACTATACAACACTCCACTCTACTATACTATACAGTACCACACTATTCAACACTACACTCCACTATACCATACTGTACCATATTATACAACACTACGCTCTACTATACTATACTGTACCACACTATACAACAGTACACTATACTATATCATACTGTACCACACTATACAACACTACACTCCACTATACCATATTGTACCACACTATACAACACTACACTCCACTATACTGTACCACACTATACAACACTACACTCTACTATACCATACTGTACCACACTATACAACACTACACTCTACTATACCATACTGTACCACACTATACAACACTACAATCTACTATACCATACTGTACCACACTATACAACACTACACTCTACTATACCATACTGTACCACACTATACAACACTAAACTCTACTATACCATACTGTACCATACTATACAACACTACACTCTACTATACTGTACCACACTATACAACACTACACTCTACTCTACTGTACCACACTATACAACACTCCACTCTACTATACCATACTGTACCACACTATACAACACTACACTCTACTATACTGTACCACACTATAGAACACTACACTCTACTATACTGTACCACACTATACAACACTACACTCTACTATACTGTACCACACTATACAACACTACACTCTACTATACCATTCTGTACCACACTATACAACACTACACTCCACTATACCATACTGTACCACACTATACAACACTACACTCCACTATACCATACTGTACCACACTATACAACACTACACTCTACTATACTGTACCACACTATACAACACTACACTCTACTATATCATACTGTACCACACTATACAACACTCCACTCCACTATACCATATTGTACCACACTATACAATACTACACTCCACTATACTGTACCACACTATACAACACTCCACTCTACTATACCATACTGTACCACACTATACAACACTACACTCTACTATACTGTACCACACTATACAACACTACACTCTACTATACTGTACCACACTATACAACACTACACTCTACTATACTGTATCACACTATACAACACTACACTCTACTATACCATACTGTACCACACTATACAACACTACACTACACTATACCATACTGTACCACACTACACAACACTACACTCCACTATTCCATACTGTACCACGCTATACAACACTCCACTCCACTATACCATTTTGTACCACACTATACAACACTACACTCCACTATACTGTACCACACTATACAACACTCCACTCTACTATACCATACTGTACCACACTATACAACACTACACTCTACTATACCATACTGTACCACACTATACAACACTACACTCTACTATACTGTACCACACTATTCAACACTCCACTCTACTATCCTGTACCACACTATACAACACTCCACTCTGCTATACTATCCTGTACCGCACTATTCAACACTCCACTCTACCATAATGTACCACACTATACAACACTCCGCTCTACTATTCCATACTGTACCACACTATGCAACACTCCACTCCACTATACTGTACCACACTATACAACACTCCACTCTACTATACTATACTGTACCATTCAATACAACACTACCCTTTAATATACTATACAGTACCACACTATACAACACTACACTCTACTATACTGTACCACACTATACAACACTACGCTCTACTATATCATACTGTACCACACTTTACAACACTACACTCTACTATGCCATACTGTACCACACTATACAACACTCCACTCTACTATACTATACAGTACCACACTATTCAACACTACACTCCACTATACCATACTGTACCACACTATACAACACTACGCTCTACTATACTATACTGTACCACACTATACAACAGTACACTCTACTGTAATATACTGTACCACACTATACAACACTCCACTCTACTATACCATACTGTACCACACTATACAACACTACACTCTACTATACTGTACCACACTATACAACACTACACTCTACTATACCATACTGTACCACACTATACAGCACTCCACTATACTATACTGTACCACATTATACAACACTACACTCTACTATACCATACTGTACCACACTATACAACACTCCACTCTATTATACTATACTCTACAACACTATACAACACTCCACTCCACTACACTGTACCACACTGTACAACACTCCACTCTACTATACCATAATGTTCCACACTATACAACACTACAGTCTACTATACTGTACCACACTATACAACACTACACTCCACTATATTCAATTCAATTCAATTCAATTTTATTTATATAGCGCTTTTAACAATGGTCATTGTCTCAAAGCAGCTTCACAAAAATTTAAGAAATTTAACAAAAAAAAAAACATTTTATATATATATATATATATATATATATATATAGAATAATTATATATAAAGTAATAAATAAAATTATAATAGAAAATAAATAAATAAAAACAAATAATAATAATAATTATAGAAAAGAAAATAATTGGAAGTGTGGATGTGTGAGAAAAATGTGCAGATAATAATGAGATGAATGAATGAAATGTCTCTGATGAGCAAGCCAAGGGTGACGGCGACGGTGGCAAGGAAAAACTCCCTGAGATGGCATTAGGAAGAAACCTTGAGAGGAACCAGACTCAACAGGGAACCCATCCTCATTTGGGCGATAACAGATAGAAATGATATAACATCTTGTGTGTTGTGCAGGTGAAAATTCAATATGACAGAAATTATTTAAATTGTCATGAAGACCAGTTCAGCATAGGGACGAGTCAGTAGGTGCAGAGGGCAGATGAGGTCTGGATCACTGGAAGCACAGGAGCAGCATGTGTAGCTCCAACCATCATAAAGCTGAATCCAGTTGGAGCTGGTCCTTCTCTGGATGCCTCAGGAACCTCGCAGGGTCGGCCTTTGTCTACTGAAGCTGGCAAAATCTCCCGATGCCTCGGGATGGGTAGAGAAATACAGAACAGATGGGGAGAATTAGCGTAGTTGCCATTCGGTATAGGTGTACTGGAGTATGAGTACTGGGATGAGTTATGTGTATGCCAGATTAAAAAGATGCGTCTTGAGTCTACTTTTGAACTGAGAAACCGTGTCTGCTCCCCGAACACTGTCTGGAAGGCTATTCCAAAGCTTTGGAGCTAAATATGAAAAAGCCCTACCCCCTTTTGTAGATTTTGAAATTCTGGGAACTACCAGAAGTCCGGAGTTTTGTGATCTTAAGGCGCGTGGTGGATTGTAGCGTATCAGAAGACTGGTTAGGTATGTGGGAGCTAAACCATTTAAGGCCTTGTATGTAAGTAATACTATTTTGTAATTTATTCTAAACTGAACAGGTAGCCAGTGCAGGGATGATAATATTGGGGTTATATGATCATATTTTCTGGATCTAGTGAGAACCCTGGCAGCTGCATTTTGGATTAACTGAAGCTTGTTTATTGAGGATGCAGGACAACCACCTAGTAATGCATTACAATAGTCCAGTCTGGAGGTCATGAATGCATGAACTAGTTTTTCTGCATCAGATACGGATAAGATGTTCCTAAGTTTAGCAATATTTCGAAGATGGAAAAAGGCTGTTTTTGTGATATTTGAAATGTGATTTTCAAAAGACAAGTTACTGTCTAATATTACTCCCAGATCTTTTACTGCTGAGCTGGTAATAACAGTACATCCTTCTAAGCGCAAGCTGAATTGTGAAAGCTGTTGTGTGCTGGTTTTTGGGCCAATAAGTAATATCTCTGTCTTATCTGAATTTAGTAAAAGAAAGTTATTGGTCATCCAATCTTTTATGTCCTGGACACACTCAGTTAATCTAGACAACTTAGGTATTTCGTCTGGTTTAGTTGAGATATATAATTGGGTATCATCAGCATAACAATGGAAACTAATCCCATGTCTTCTAATGATGTTACCCAAGGGAAGCATGTATATTGAGAACAACAGAGGTCCTAAAACTGACCCTTGTGGGACCCCATATTTCACTGGCATTATACCAGACGGTTCTCCATTTAGATCTACAAAATGGTAGCGATCAGACAGGTAAGATCTAAACCATTTTAGTGCCTGTCCCTGAATGCCTATATAATTTTGTAAGCGATCTATGAGAATATTATGATCTATAGTGTCGAATGCAGCACTAAGATCGAGCAGGACTAGCAATGAGATGCAGCCTTGGTCTGAAGCTAAAAACAAGTCATTTGTAATCTTAACTAGTGCAGTTTCTGTGCTATGATGGGGCCTGAAACCTGACTGAAATTCTTCAAGGATGTTGTTATCCTGCAAGAATGTGCAAATTTGAGCTGATACTACTTTTTCTAGTATTTTTGATATGAACGGGAGGTTTGAGATCGGTCTGTAATTTTTTATTTCATTCGCGTCCAAATTAGATTTTTTAAGAAGCGGTTTAATAACTGCTAACTTGAAAGGTTTAGGGACGTGACCTAGATGTAATGAAGAATTAATAATGTTTAGGAGTGGCTCTCCAACCGTAAGCATCACTTCTTTTAAAAATCTGGTTGGGATTGGGTCTAACAGGCACGTTGTTGATTTAGCCGAGGTGATGAGTTTATACAGCTCTTCCTGTCCTATACCTGTAAAGCAGTGAAAATCTAAATGTGAAGCTATAGGCTGAACTGGATCGTGAGATACTATTAGAGGTTGAACCTCCATTATTTTCTTCCTGATATTATTGATTTTTTCATTAAAGAAGTCCATAAAGTCTTCACTTCTAAACTGTGATGGGATACTCTCTGCGGGCATCTTAGGTTTTGTTAAGCGAGCCACTGTACTAAATAAGAACCTGGGATTGTTTTGGTTTCTTGCTATCAGTTGGCTAAGATGCTCGGTCCTAGCAGTTTTTAGAGCCTGTCTATAGCTGCACATACTGTCTTTATACGCAATTCGAAAAACTTCTAATTTAGTTTTCCTCCATTTTTGCTCGAGGTTACGGGTTGCTCTCTTTAGGGCGCGAGTATGACTGTTGTACCACGGTGCCAATGTTTTATCTCTGACTTTTTTTAATCTGATGGGAGCAACAGTGTCTAATGTACTGGTAAAAATAGTGCCCATGCTGCTAGTCACTTCATCTAGATCATCTGCATTTAGGGGTCTAATAAGAAATTGGGACAGATCCGGCAGATTACTTGTGAATCTGTCTTTAGTGGTGGGATTCATATTTCTAACAGATTGATAGCGTGGGGAGACACAGCTAATCTGTTCTACGGGTAGAGTATATGTCAGGAGGTGATGATCTGTGATATCATCACTTTGAGGTATGATCTCTATATTAGAGACATCTATACCATGGGATATAATTAAATCTAGCGTATGATTAAAGCGGTGAGTTGCTCCAATTATATTTTTATATCCTTAACCCCAAAGGAATTTAGTAAATCCATAAATGTGAGTGCTAAAGCGTCGTTAGCATCATCTACATGAATGTTAAAGTCTCCTACTATCAATACTTTGTCAGAGTTAACCAATAGGTCTGATAGCAGATGTCCAAATTCTTTAAGAAAATCGCCATATGGCCCCGGGGGTCTGTACACGGTGGCCAAGGTAAAATATAGCAAGGGTTTATTACGTATTTCATTTAGTGCAACATTAATGATAAGCACTTCAAATGAATTAAACCTGGGCCTTATTTTCTGGGTAACAGTGAGTACATCATTGTAGATAGTGGCGACACCACCGCCGCGACCAATTAGACGGGGCTCGTGCTTATAGAAATATCCTGACGGAGTAGACTCATTCAGACCAAAATATTCATTTGGTTTAAGCCAGGTTTCAGTGAGACAGAGTGCGTCAAGGCAATAATCTGAGATAATTTCATTAACAATAAGTGCTTTAGGCGCAAGGGATCTAATGTTGAGTAGTCCAAACTTTAGAGGTGGATTTTGACTACTTATTTTGCCTTTTTCTGGTTTTATGGTTATCAGATTGTTTCGGGCAAATTTAACAAATTTATTCTTTTTTCTCAGTATTCGGGGAACAGACATAGTTTCTATAGGACAAGCTATGTGTGTGCGTCTATCACTACGGTGAGTTGTGATGTGGCTAATATGTTTGGAATCTACAGTATGACTTACCGCCAGTCAGATGGTTCGTAGTGTTCTGGAGATGTTGTCAGAGAGGACCGCTGCTCCAGCTCTGCTAGGGTGTAGGCCATCGGTGTGATAGAGCCTAGGACGCTCCCAGAAAACATTCCAGTTATCAACAAAGCGTAATTTCTGTTGTTGACACCAAGATTGTAACCATTCATTAAAAGCAAATAATCTACTGAACTTCTCGATTCCTCGCTGAAATGTGGGAAGCGGTCCAGATACGATGATCATTGTCGTGGGTGATGTGCTGCGGACCTTCTCGACCAGGCTCCTGAAGTCCTTCTTTAGGATCTCCGTCTGCCTCAGCCTGGTGTCGTTCGTGCTGGCATGAAGAACCACAGCTCCAATGTTCCTCCTCAGGGCAGCAGGCACCTGTGCAGCAACATCAAGAACACGTGCACCAGGTAAACAGCGTGTATGCACCTTACCTTTAGCCGTGGTAGCACGCACGTGACGAACGATGGAGTCTCCGATGACCAGGACGTCGTGTGCCATCTCGCGGAGAGGAGCGAAGCGGTTTTGGGTCGAGATGTCGAAGACGGGTGGTGGTGGTGGAGAGGTCCTCGCCCGGGGCTTGGCGTGCTTCTTCCGCTGCTGCTGTATCCAGGGTCCGTGATGTCCCGGCGCCGGGGTGTAGGAACACTGGGCGGGATGCGTCCTTGGTGTGTTGGACCTGGGCAGAGAAACACGCGGGGTTGAGGTTGTAGGAGAATTCTCATGCCGAGAATTTACCTGGGACAGGTGAGTGTCGGTCTGCGTCGATTCCAACGTGGCTTTCCGCTGCTGTAACCGGGCCAGCTTCACCTGTAGCTCACGGATCAGCTTCTCCACGGCCTCCACCTCCAAATCCACCGAGTGCAGCTCTAATGTCTCCTCACCTGCACTCAGAGGCAGAATCACAACCGACATGGTGTCTAAACACGGAAAATAATCGGTGTGAGGAAGCGAAAACAAACTTTAGAAACAAACAAACAAACGTGATAGCCGGGCTAGCGATGCTAATGCTAATTAGCGATGCTAATGCCGGCTAAAAGCGGTGTGCTGCAAAACAATTAAAACTTAACGATATAACACGCATTTCGAGTAAATATATTATAAGATACTTATCCGTTTTATGTACACTCTTCGTAAGGGGACGAAAAAGTTTAAAAGTTGGTCAGTATGGTGGAGCTCGGAAAAAAGCAGCTTCTCAGTGTCCTCGTACGGAGGAAGTGACGTCAGCGGTTCAGTATCAGTCTATAGTCTACTATACCATATTGTACCACACTATACAACACTCCACTCTACTATACCATACTGTACCACACTAAACAACACTACACTCTACTATACTGTAGCACACTATAGAACACTACACTCTACTATACTGTACCACACTATACAACACTACACTCTACTATACTGTATCACACTATACAACACTACACTCTACTATACCATACTGTACCACACTATACAACACTACACTACACTATACCATACTGTACCACACTACACAACACTACACTCCACTATTCCATACTGTACCACGCTATACAACACTACACTCCACTATACTGTACCACACTATACAACACTCCACTCTACTATACCATACTGTACCACACTATACAACACTACACTCTACTATACCATACTGTACCACACTATACAACACTACACTCTACTATACTGTACCACACTATTCAACACTCCACTCTACTATCCTGTACCACACTATACAACACTCCACTCTGCTATACTATCCTGTACCGCACTATTCAACTCTCCACTCTACCATAATGTACCACACTATACAACACTCCGCTCTACTATTCCATACTGTACGACACTATGCAACACTCCACTCCACTATACTGTACCACACTATACAACACTCCACTCTACTATACCATACTTTACCACACTATACAACACTACACTCTATTATACTATACTGTACCACACTATACAACACTCCACTCTACTATACCATACTGTACCACACTATACAACACTAAACTCTATTATACTATACTGTACCACACTATACAACACTCCACTCTACTATACTATACTGTACCATTCAATACAACACTACCCTCTAATATACTATACAGTACCACACTATACAACACTACACTCTACTATACTATACTGTACCACACTATACAACACTACACTCTACTATATCATACTGTACCACACTTTACAACACTACACTCTACTATGCCATACTGTACCACACTATACAACACTCCACTCTACTATACTATACAGTACCACACTATTCAACACTACACTCCACTATACCATACTGTACCACACTATACAACACTACACTCTACTATACTATACTGTACCACACTATACAACACTCCACTCCACTATACTGTACCACACTATACAACACTACACTCTACTATACCATACTGTACCACACTATACAACACTCCACTCTACTATACTGTACCACACTATACAACACTCCACTCTACTATACTGTACCACACTATACAACACTACACTCCACTATACCATATTGTACCACACTATACAACACTACACTCCACTATACTGTACCACACTATACAACACTCCACTCTACTATACCATACTGTACCACACTATACAACACTACACTCTACTATACCATACTGTACCACACTATACAACACTACACTCTACTATACTGTACCACACTATTCAACACTCCACTCTACTATCCTGTACCACACTATACAACACTCCACTCTGCTATACTATCCTGTACCGCACTATTCAACACTCCACTCTACCATAATGTACCACACTATACAACACTCCGCTCTACTATTCCATACTGTACCACACTATGCAACACTCCACTCCACTATACTGTACCACACTATACAACACTCCACTCTACTATACCATACTTTACCACACTATACAACACTACACTCTATTATACTATACTGTACCACACTATACAACACTCCACTCTACTATACCATACTGTACCACACTATACAACACTAAACTCTATTATACTATACTGTACCACACTATACAACACTAAACTCTATTATACTATACTGTACCACACTATACAACACTCCACTCTACTATACTATACTGTACCATTCAATACAACACTACCCTCTAATATACTATACAGTACCACACTATACAACACTACACTCTACTATACTATACTGTACCACACTATACAACACTACACTCTACTATATCATACTGTACCACACTTTACAACACTACACTCTACTATGCCATACTGTACCACACTATACAACACTCCACTCTACTATACTATACAGTACCACACTATTCAACACTACACTCCACTATACCATACTGTACCACACTATACAACACTACACTCTACTATACTATACTGTACCACACTATACAACACTCCACTCTACTATACTGTACCACACTATACAACACTACACTCTACTATACTATACTGTACCACACTATACAACAGTACACTCTACTGTAATATACTGTACCACACTATACAACACTCCACTCTACTATACCATACTGTACCACACTATACAACACTGCACTCTACTATACTGTACCACACTATACAACACTACACTCTACTATTCCATACTGTACCACACTATACAACACTCCACTCTACTATACTGTACCACACTATACAACACTACACTCTACTATACTATACTGTACCACACTATACAACAGTACACTCTACTGTAATATACTGTACCACACTATACAACACTCCACTCTACTATACCATACTGTACCACACTATACAACAC
Organism: Channallabes apus; assembly: GCA_030522415.1. Taxonomy (NCBI): domain Eukaryota; kingdom Metazoa; phylum Chordata; class Actinopteri; order Siluriformes; family Clariidae; genus Channallabes; species Channallabes apus. The sequence goes on from CM060109.1 coordinate 49,221,281, forward strand.
TGCACTCTACTATACTGTACCACACTATACAACACTACACTCTACTATTCCATACTGTACCACACTATACAACACTCCACTATACTATACTGTACCACATTATACAACACTACACTCTACTATACCATACTGTACCACACTATAGAACACTACACTCTATTATACTATACTGTACCACACTATACACCACTCCACTCTACTATACTGTACCACACTATACAACACTCCACTCTACTATACCATAATGTTCCACACTATACAACACTACAGTCTACTATACTGTACCACACTATACAACACTACACTCCACTATCCCTTATTGTACCACACTATACAACACTACACTCCACTATACTGTACACACTATACAACACTCCACTCTACTATACCATACTGTACCACACTAAACAACACTACACTCTACTATACTGTAGCACACTATAGAACACTACACTCTACTATACTGTACCACACTATACAACACTACACTCTACTATACTGTATCACACTATACAACACTACACTCTACTATACCATACTGTACCACACTATACAACACTACACTACACTATACCATACTGTACCACACTACACAACACTACACTCCACTATTCCATACTGTACCACGCTATACAATACTACACTCCACTATACCATATTGTACCACACTATACAACACTCCACTCCACTATACTGTACCACACTATACAACACTACACTCTACTATACCATACTGTACCACACTATACAACACTCCACTCCACTATACCATATTGTACCACACTATACAACACTACACTCCACTATACTGTACCACACTATACAACACTACACTCTACTATACCATACTGTACCACACTATACAACACTACACTCTACTATACCATACTGTACCACACTATACAACACTACACTCTACTATACCATACTGTACCACACTATACAACACTACACTCTACTATACTGTACCACACTATTCAACACTCCACTCTACTATCCTGTACCACACTATACAACACTCCACTCTGCTATACTATCCTGTACCGCACTATTCAACACTCCACTCCACCATAATGTACCACACTATACAACACTGCGCTCTACTATTCCATACTGTACCACACTATGCAACACTCCACTCCACTATACTGTACCACACTATACAACACTCCACTCTACTATACCATACTTTACCACACTATACAACACTACACTCTATTATACTATACTGTACCACACTATACAACACTACACTCTACTATGCCATACTGTACCACACTATACAACACTCCACTCTACTATACTATACAGTACCACACTATTCAACACTACACTCCACTATACCATACTGTACCACACTATACAACACTACACTCTACTATACTATACTGTACCACACTATACAACACTCCACTCTACTATACTGTACCACACTATACAACACTACACTCTACTATACTATACTGTACCACACTATACAACAGTACACTCTACTGTAATATACTGTACCACACTATACAACACTCCACTCTACTATACCATACTGTACCACACTATACAACACTGCACTCTACTATACTGTACCACACTATACAACACTACACTCTACTATTCCATACTGTACCACACTATACAACACTCCACTCTACTATACTGTACCACACTATACAACACTACACTCTACTATACTATACTGTACCACACTATACAACAGTACACTCTACTGTAATATACTGTACCACACTATACAACACTCCACTCTACTATACCATACTGTACCACACTATACAACACTGCACTCTACTATACTGTACCACACTATACAACACTACACTCTACTATTCCATACTGTACCACACTATACAACACTCCACTATACTATACTGTACCACATTATACAACACTACACTCTACTATACCATACTGTACCACACTATAGAACACTACACTCTATTATACTATACTGTACCACACTATACACCACTCCACTCTACTATACTGTACCACACTATACAACACTCCACTCTACTATACCATAATGTTCCACACTATACAACACTACAGTCTACTATACTGTACCACACTATTCAACACTACACTCCACTATACCATACTGTACCACACTATACAACACTACACTCTACTATACTATACTGTACCACACTATACAACACTCCACTCTACTATACTGTACCACACTATACAACACTACACTCTACTATACTATACTGTACCACACTATACAACAGTACACTCTACTGTAATATACTGTACCACACTATACAACACTCCACTCTACTATACCATACTGTACCACACTATACAACACTGCACTCTACTATACTGTACCACACTATACAACACTACACTCTACTATTCCATACTGTACCACACTATACAACACTCCACTCTACTATACTGTACCACACTATACAACACTACACTCTACTATACTATACTGTACCACACTATACAACAGTACACTCTACTGTAATATACTGTACCACACTATACAACACTCCACTCTACTATACCATACTGTACCACACTATACAACACTGCACTCTACTATACTGTACCACACTATACAACACTACACTCTACTATTCCATACTGTACCACACTATACAACACTCCACTATACTATACTGTACCACATTATACAACACTACACTCTACTATACCATACTGTACCACACTATAGAACACTACACTCTATTATACTATACTGTACCACACTATACACCACTCCACTCTACTATACTGTACCACACTATACAACACTCCACTCTACTATACCATAATGTTCCACACTATACAACACTACAGTCTACTATACTGTACCACACTATACAACACTACACTCCACTATCCCATATTGTACCACACTATACAACACTACACTCCACTATACTGTACACACTATACAACACTCCACTCTACTATACCATACTGTACCACACTAAACAACACTACACTCTACTATACTGTAGCACACTATAGAACACTACACTCTACTATACTGTACCACACTATACAACACTACACTCTACTATACTGTATCACACTATACAACACACCACTCTACTATACCATACTGTACCACGCTATACAATACTACACTCCACTATACCATATTGTACCACACTATACAACACTCCACTCCACTATACTGTACCACACTATACAACACTACACTCTACTATACCATACTGTACCACACTATACAACACTCCACTCCACTATACCATATTGTACCACACTATACAACACTACACTCCACTATACTGTACCACACTATACAACACTACACTCTACTATACCATACTGTACCACACTATACAACACTACACTCTACTATACCATACTGTACCACACTATACAACACTACACTCTACTATACCATACTGTACCACACTATACAACACTACACTCTACTATACTGTACCACACTATTCAACACTCCACTCTACTATCCTGTACCACACTATACAACACTCCACTCTGCTATACTATCCTGTACCGCACTATTCAACACTCCACTCCACCATAATGTACCACACTATACAACACTGCGCTCTACTATTCCATACTGTACCACACTATGCAACACTCCACTCCACTATACTGTACCACACTATACAACACTCCACTCTACTATACCATACTTTACCACACTATACAACACTACACTCTATTATACTATACTGTACCACACTATACAACACTCCACTCTACTATACCATACTGTACCACACTATACAACACTAAACTCTATTATACTATACTGTACCACACTATACAACACTCCACTCTACTATACTATACTGTACCATTCAATACAACACTACCCTCTAATATACTATACAGTACCACACTATACAACACTACACTCTACTATATCATACTGTACCACACTTTACAACACTACACTCTACTATGCCATACTGTTCCACACTATACAACACTCCACTCTACTATACTATACAGTACCACACTATTCAACACTACACTCCACTATACCATACTGTACCACACTATACAACACTACGCTCTACTATACTATACTGTACCACACTATACAACAGTACACTCTACTTTAATATACTTTACCACACTATACAACACTCCACTCTACTATACCATACTGTACCACACTATACAACACTCCACTCTACTATACTGTACCACACTATACAACACTACACTCTACTATACTGTACTGTACCTCACTATACAACACTACACTCTACTATAATATACTGTACCACACTATACAACACTACACTCTACTATACTGTACCACACTATACAACACTACACTCTACTATACCATACTGTACCACACTATATAACACTCCACTATACTATACTGTACCACATTATACAACACTACACTCTACTATACCATACTGTACCACACTATAAAACACTACACTCTATTATACTATACTTTACAACACTATACAACACTCCACTCCACTCCACTGTACCACACTATACAACACTCCACTCTACTATACCATAATGTTCCACACTATACAACACTACACTCTACTATACTGTACCACACTATACAACACTCCACTCCACTCCACTATACTATACTATACTATACTATACTATACTATACTATACAACACTACACTCTACTATACCATACTGTACCACACTATACAACACTCCACTCCACTATACCATACCGTACCACACTATACAACACACCACTCTACTATACCATACTGTACCACACTATACAACACTACACTCTACTATACCATAATGTACCACACTATACAACACTACACTCTACTATACCATACTGTACCACACTATACAACACTACACTCTACTATACAATACTGTACCACACTATACAACACTCCACTCCACTATACCATACTGTACCACACTATACAACACTACACTCTACTATACTGTACCACAGTATACAACACTACACTCTACTATACTGTACCACACTATACAACACTACACTACACTATACCATACTGTACTACACTATACAACACTACACTCTACTATAGTGTACCACACTATACAACACTCCACTCCACTATACCATACTGTACTACACTATACAACACTACACTCCACTCTCTCATACTGTACCACACTATACAACACTACACTCTACTATACTGTACCACAGTATACAACACTACACTCTACTCTACTATACTGTACCACACTATACAACACTACACTCTACTATACCTTACTGTACTACACTATACAACACTACACTCTACTATACTGTACCACACTATACAACACTACACTCCACTATACCATACTGTACTACACTATACAACACTACAATCTACTATACTGTACCACATTATACAACACTCCACTCCACTATACCATTCTGTACTACACTATACAACACTACAATCCACTCTATCATACTGTACCACACTATACAACACTCCACTTCACAATACTATACTATACTATACTATACTATAGTACACTAATCTATACTATTATTCTGTAGTACCATACTAAACTACATTGAATTTTTCTGTACTACACTACAACATACTATACTACACTATGCCATGATGACAATGCTAGCTACTAAGCACCCCATTATACGGTATTATATAATTTTAACTTCTTAGCAGTACTCTGTACCAAAAGGTGAGGAGAATCCATCATGGAGATTTCCACTTACACTAATATTCAGATTACATGGTCACTCCTATCTGTCGTGTAATGCAATACAATACTACACTAGACTATAATACTCTATATGGTCCTTTACTACACTAGACTATACTGTACTGAATGCATCCACAACACTTCTGATTCTCACAGGTTTATTTCATGTGCATGTGAAGTATACAGTAAACATACATGCAGTATGTTTACCATCACAGCTCAGGTAAAGTGTGTCGGTAAGGTATCAAGTCCATGAGACTGTTTTTGAAAAGCCCACAATAGCAGGTAATAGCTTTCATATGTTTCAAGCATGCTCCGATTTAAATGTCCTTATTTTCAACTGAACATTGCTAACGTTGGTGACAACATTATTGATCAGCCTCATGACAGGGGTTAAGTACAAATTACTTCCAGATATTTGCATGATGGACCTTTGGTCCTAAATTCACATTCAGGGTTACATTCCTGAGATGATTTTCCCCCTCGCCTTGCCCTCTGCACTGCCATTCATAAGGACTGAGTGAAGGTTCTGAGACGAGAGACCAAATGGACGAGACGTCCACTGCTCCAGTAACACAACAAGTGTCTGCCGCAGAGTCACACCAGTGTCTGCTGACTTCAAAATGCCGGACAGATTTAAATCCAGACTTATCCAAATCCATTTCTGTTGAGTTTTTGCCACAATCTTGACATTTGTTTGGGGAAATGTTTATAGCAAATCTATTTATTTTTCAGTTTGTTACAGTTACATAACTCACGACCATGAAATATTATATATCTTTAGTTTGTCAACTCTTCCTTGATATAAATTTGTGATTGTACTTTGTTTAAAAAATTCAATGAAACAATTGTTATGTTGACCAGAAATCAAGCCAATGAACATTTTTGGTATTATATTATGTGGTATTGTATTTACCATTATTTCTGACAAAACCTTCCTCGATACATTATTCATTAGAGGGATTTTCTAGCTTGGGGTTTGAGCTCTGAACGCAGTAATCGAATAGACATGCTGCTGATTGATGTTTCCTCTAAACGTTAAATATTCATGAGTGTGCATGGCTGCGGGCAGCACCTGTATCCTATTAAACATGTTAGTAACCCCTTCGCCCTTTCATCCGTCCATCCATCTCGCCATTCATCCCGCTCGACTTCCATGTGCTTGCTCTCCAAAACGTGGGCCTTACACCTCTCTGTCACATCCTGATTGGAGAGGAAGTTCTGCTGAAGGACAAGCTTTTATATCTATATAAAATGGGAGAACATGAGGTTTATATATACAGCATATATACAGTATATAGCAATAAAAATAAACACGATAAAAAGCACACAGCGATTCTGAGTGCTGATTGACCAGAAGGTTAAGCATTAAATCCAAACGACTGGCTCGTCTCTTGCTATTTACATTTTACATAAAAAAAAAAAACATTTTATTTGATCCATGATTACTAAAATGGCGGAGTGTTTACTTGCTAAATGTCGCTAACCCGCAGTGCTACCACCTGCTAATGGCTACCAATATGCATTAAAAAAATTCCTGTTATTTTGTGTCACAGTTTATTCAGGTGAGAGTTTATTACTATTTGTGCAGGTTTGAGTTCAATCCACTTCAATTATTTCAGATTTGTTAATATCTAGCTAACATTAGCTCATTCATTCCTCTTCTATACCGCTTAATCCTGTGTTCAGGGTCGCGGGGACCTGGAGCCTATCCCAGGAGACTTCGGGCACTAGGCGGGGTACACCCTGGACAGGGTGCCAATCCATCGCAGAGCACACACACACACACACAGACACACACACTACGGTCAATTTAGGAACGCCAATTAGCCTAACCTGCATGTCTTTGGACTGTGGGAGGAAACCGGAGAACCCGGAGGAAACCCACCAAGCACGGGGAGAACATGCAAACTCCATGCACACAGAGACGGGAATCGAGCCTGGCCTAACATTAGCTACTCTAGATAAATGAGCCTAAACTAGCGGCTTCAGTACGGAATGTAGTGAAAACATCGATGCTAGTCATTTCCTCACATTTTTAACGAGTTATTATCACATATACGCCTTGTAGCACGATGCGTTCGGCCCACAGCGGTAAACGAGCATAAACAGGGTGATGAGCTAAAGTTTGAGTCGTTTCTCAGAGAATGCACAACTTTTACTGAAACACGTTGGTTAGAGTGAAAAACGTTCTGAACAAAGAAAACATTAAAACCAACGAACGTCAATTAAAGAATGTTACAAAGTTTACAAAACACATATAGTATTTATGTATGCTGAAATAATAAATTTTTTTCTATAATAAAAAATGTCTAAATGTAATTATTTTTAGCAATTTTTATGCTACTTTGGAATGACTCCAAAATGAAAACTAGAGAGTGAGAGAGCTTCATGGACGTGTCTGAAGCCTGGGCTGGAGAGCTGTTGGTCGAAGAGGTATGAATTAGCCTCGCGTCACTTCCTAATAGAAGAAACTTTACATGACTTTACTTTGCGCTCTTCCACTGCGCGAGTGTTTATGCTCAACTCTAGGCATTTTTAAAAAGCTGTGAGAAAATACATTTTATAGAAGAACAGATGCAGAAGAGACCAATAAGAGGAGAATCACACGCGGTTAAAAGCAGCGAGAGAGAGAGAGAGAGAGAGAGAGAGAGAGAGAGAGAGAGAGAGAGAATAATGAGATCCAGGCACGGTGAAGAGAAAGAATGAAACGGACCGAGTGTTGTTCTTGGCAGCTGAAGCGCAAAACTTCGAAAAAGTGATTGATCACAAAAATCAGCAGTGGGGTTTGATGTGTAAATCCCCTGGAGTGTTTCAGTTAGTAAAATGTTTGCATTTCATATTAGCTTTGTACGCATTATTGCTTCCTGACGCTGATTTGAGACTAGCTCATTATGCTAATCAGCGGGTTAACTCGACAGAGTGGGGTCGCGCGTCTGCTCTTCACCCTCCACAAACTACCGTGGGCTTGATCACACAACGTTCCCTTCACACTGCATTAGCAGCACATGTCCATTGGCATTTTATTTACAAGGCAGCGCAAAGTTTAAACGTATTTAAGTGAATATCACATGTCTTATACAGTACAGTCGCGTGCACAGACGAATGATATCTTCCATTTCAAACCCTTCTGACCAATCAGGTTTAAGAATTCAATGCTGTGGTTTTGGTGCAAATAGAGAAAAAAAAGATTGCATTTTAAATGTTAATAAGACAATAACTAACAACCTAACAGCGGGATATTACCGCAGTGTGTTTCACCGGCAACAATGATTCATTAGAACTCGAACGGATGCAGTGTGGAGCTTCTCATTCCTCATACAGCCATCAGGGAAGACGTGTCCCTCGGTCAGGGGACAAGATGTTACTGAGTCACATTGCTACTGTATCTTGCATCAAGGAGAAGAACTGAGGAGATAAAGCTGAAGGAACTGGAATGTGGTTAAGTCCCTGAGAGTCCAGAACAAGGAAGGAACCCTGAGAGGAACCAGACTCAACGGGGAACCATCACTGGCATTGATTCAGTTACAACCTAAAGAGGTCAACAAGCTGGAATAACTTTCCGATACATTATTAAACCCTGGAAGGAAAAGTGCTGAACCCGCAACTTCTCAGAACAACTTGTCAACACAAGGACTCACTGGAGACTCGGTACTGCTGCTGTCTGATGAAGAATTTGTTAATTTTGTCTCAAAACAGATCGATACGTTACTGTCTGATGCCATGTTGTGACAAGCACTGGAGGATCGTCTCAGAGGACAAATTAGTGTTTATGCAGGTTATGAGAAAAACTGCGTAAGGAGAAAGTAGCATTTTTAACACAACATATAGCAGAACTTGACAATCCACAAGGTCTCAGCGTTATGAGAATATTACATTAATGGCACATCGATCGCAACACATTCCTCAGATTCCTCCGAGCCGAACAGAGTCAGGCTGCACCGCAGAGTCACCAGAGATAAAGATAAATAATGCATTTATACCTCTGTTTATTCAGAGTCTACTACGGGCCGTGTAATATTAGAATTTTAAAGCAGCAGCGTGAGACCCTGAGCCTCGGGCCTATCCATGGAAACAAACTCTCCTCATGCGTTCTCACCCCAAAGCCGTTCTTCATGCTCAGATTTTATCCTTCAAAGAATGCAATCATCAAACCTCCACTAAAGACCCGGGTTCAGTTTGAGCTCCACTCTGGGCTGCGATCACATCTCCTTTTCTGGGCCTGTTGTGGAGAATCATGTTTTTTTTCAATCCTGCGTGTGGATAACGCGTTCTTACTTTGCTTTAGATTTGAAGTGTGTGAGTTAAAAGATCTGAATATTGATAATATGTTTGTCTTATTTGTACTTTTTTCAACTTTACTGTATTTCGTTAGGATCTGATTCGTTAGAGCTGATATTTACAATATAATTCACTTTCTGCAAGCTGCATGATGATCCTCCTTATAAGAGATGGACTTGGGGGGGGGGGGGGGGGAGGTGATCTGTTGGTGCCCTTTTACAGGGTAATATTGTTGGTCTATGTCCATCACTGTGTAACTATTAGACAGATCTTTAATTTCATAACAAAGTATCTCTGGAGTGGAAGTTCTGGAGAATACAGCAACTCTTCTCTCCACTCGGTAAGAGGGTTAATGTTGCACAGAATCCAGGTTGTAGGATTTAGTCTGATAGACTGAGATATTAATGGAATAAGAAATACGGCTGTTTGGAAGGTATTGAACTGTTAGTAATATAATATACAACTGTTTTGTGTGGTTGTTTTACAAATCTTAATTTGTAACCTTACTGTTATTTGTTTAGTTCTCAGTTTTCTGTTGTTTTACTGAAATCGGAAAAGGATGCAAAAAGGTCATGTGACCTGATGAGTCCAGACTGACCCTATTCCAGAGTGATGGGCGTGTCAGGGTAAGAAGTGAAGGGTAACAAGTCCTCTGGAGACAGTGTTATGATCTGGGGTTGATCAGGTGATCAGGTCGAGACTCAGTAACATTATGGGGCAATAAAATGAAGTCAGCTGACCACCTGAATGTACTGAATCACCAGAGTGTCACATCTATGGAGGGTTTCTTCTTCACTGATGACATGGACATGTTCCAGGGGAGCACGAGGAATCATTTATACACATGAACGGCACAGAGTCCTGACCTTTAACCCCAGTGAGAGTCTATGGGACGTGCTCGGAGCAGTTCGATTCTCACATCTTTAATACAACGAATCAATGCAAGTCAGTCTTCATGTGTGTGAAGTTTTATTCACTGTTCTGCCCTCAGGTGGCATTGATTCAATACCAACTTAAAGAGGTCAATACGCTGAAATAACTTTCTGATTTCAGGAAATAAACAGGAGATGAGCAGGAAGTGGGCAGTAATTGTTTAATCGTTAATTATTTACAGCTGTTTGTTTTTTTTACAGCTTAAACAAACTCAGAGTATTTTACCCAACATCACTGGAGGCTGTTTTTCTGGGTAAAAAAAAGTAAATTCCCTCTCAGGGGACGTTTCATAGTTTCAACTCGAGCCCATCATTTACCTTTGACCTTTGACCCCTGGAGTTCTTCAAATAGGGCTCATCAAATTCGACACGGTGACCTTGTGGGTTTGAACAAGGCCGTGTTCGAGGGGAAGAAAAGCCTCAAGGCTGGACTAAGTGCACCTTCCCTTTGTTTGTATTTATCGAACCCAATGAGTTCTCACTGAAACATGTAACAAACTCCTGCGTTCATTTCAATTAAAAGTTTTAATTACAAACTTGACAGAATATCACTTATACAATATCACTTTACAGCAACCTGAAGTCTGTCCACCCGGATAAAGAGGGAGAGAAGTGTGTAAAGTATTAGGCAGCAGGTAAACAGTCAGTTCTTAACGTTGTTGTGTTGGAAGCGGGAATGGTCCCAACACTAACCCTAACCCTAACCCTGCAAGAGTACCGACCTGCGTGACTCTGACACGGGCCTGATGGTGACGTCTCGACGCCTGGGTCGGTGCGTCTCCAAAACTGCAGGTCTTGTGGAGTGTTTGTGTTCTGCAGGAGTCAGGAAGTGCTCTGCAGAGTGGAAGAGTACGGGTTAAAGATCCAGGCACGGCAAAAGTGCTATTTTGATGTGTTGATCGGTGCAGCATGGACCGAGCCCCTCGGCTCCACCACGGAACCTCTCGATGCACTGGAAGACGCGGAAAACGTTTTCACGTGTTTAATGTCTCGTAGAGTTCAGCTGTTGGTTCATGAGAATCGTTTTAAAGAGAGCTTCTGTGCCTGAAGCATCTCCTGAGAAAAGAGCGTTTTCTGTTTGAACTGGAGCACAGCCAGGGCTGAGGAGATAAGCCCGACTGGTCCTGGTCTCCATTAGAAACGGACAGAACAAAACAACGAGTGAAAAAAACGTCAAGTGGCCTTTCATATTTATATATATATATATATATATATATATCTTTTTTTTTTCTAGTCGCTGAGTTTAACAAGAAGCACGCCGAGCCTCTGGGCATCTACACGTCTGTTCAACATCAGAAAGAAAACGCAGATTTCATCAGGAGCTGAAAGAATAAATGGACTTTAAAAAAAAAACATCAAAAGTGGACTTAAATTCGGCCGTTTTTTACCTGATAAACCCATTTTACATTTACGTAAAAGCCTAAATATTTATCAGAAAGGAATCTTTATTAGATAAAGTGAGGGATTATTTTAAACAGCCTGCTAAACTAAGACAAGTAGCTAACGGATTAAACCAGGCTAAGATTAAATCTTAGCATGACGTCACAGGGCTAACCAGAGAACCGCTAAGTGACAATAACAGCTTTTTTTCGTGCCTTGTTTTCAAAATAGATAATTTTTTTGACATAAAAACTAATTAAAACTTCTGTTTAGGGTTTTTTTATGTACATTTTAAAAAAAATCTATTTAACAATCTATTAAATGGCTAATTAGCGTAAAAAAAAAAGCTTGGATTAGCAAACTGAAGCAGTGATAGTGAGATTTTAATTTAAAATTCACTTCAAACTAAAATGACATCAGTTAAAGAAAATGTAGATTAATCAACAGTTTGTTATTTTTCTCTTTCTGAGAAGAAAACGTGTTTGCTGCTTGATATAATTCTTTATTAAGTCGCTAGCTGAAACTCCGTGTGCGTTATCAGTCGCTAACAAGGATGGAAAAATTAGATTCAGTTATGTACTGCGAGTTATATTTCTATTTATTTCTCAAAATGTATCTACTGTATATTTACATTTGAGGTGGTAAAATGTTCGTTTCTGACAGTGCGCTCTAAACTATTGGCACACTGTCAGGCAGCGCAGCATCCTATAATATAGGAGCCAATTATTAACTAGTACTGTACCAGAACTGTACCAAAGTCTAAAAATAGCAAATATACAGAAAGTCCCCAACACTCGAGTTATGAACTTTGAAAGATACGAACAAGCTTTCACACATGTTCAGTTGCGGACGTTAGGTCACATGTCCGGCAAACATTGTCACGCGTGTGCAGCGTGGATCCTCCGCTAGTGCAGCACGAGCCCAGGAAGTGCGCGTAAAAAATCAGCAGCGATGAAGCCGCTACTACGGTCCATTCATATCTGCAGACATTCACAACTCGAATGTTCGTAAGTCGGGGACGACCTGTACATAGACCATCTGTGTTGGACTCACGAACAAACCTGACTTACAGTAGGAACGGAACTCATTCGCGTGTGGAGGACTTAATTATATATATATATACAGTACAGTATCATATTTACAGAATCATAATACAAATCATCACTGAGGTACCGTGATATGATATTATCGAGTGACCCCTGGTGATATATATATAATATAATATAATAATAACAATAATAATAATAATAATAATAATAATGCTAGTAGAAAAAAACTCTGAAGCGACTGAGGTATAATTTTATTACTGAATAATATGTACATGTCTAACTGCCAAAAATATACCATAATTTACACTTTTCATTTTATACAAATTCTTTTTAACAGGAGTTTATAGTTTCAGAAAAAAAGAAGAGTATAGTTCACACACACACACACAACAAAAAAACTAAAGTACACACAAAATAAATATAGATAAAGCAAATACACCAGTTTAATCCAACCCAAAGATATAAAGTTATATATATAAGTTAGTATATATATATATATATACGCAGTAATGTTCCACATTCAGGATCTCTGTTAATCTGTTAGTGAAACCCGCAGGCATGCAGTTTAACTCGGGTTTAAACCGTGAGGACGGAGACGTTCTTTAGTTATTAACAGTTTAAAATTCCACTTTTCTGGAGATACATTCATCCGTTCACCTCCACATGGTTCTGGAGGAAGTCGAAAAATATTTTAATCTCACTTTAAAAAAAAACACACTTCAAGTCAAGTACCTTCCAGACCCGAGTTCTGGCTGAAGGAGAACTGGACCAGTTCCGGAGATCATACAGAAGTGAAAGCGGTTCCATGAGGAGAACCTGATTGTGTAACTTTAAAGCCAGGACAGGAACAGTGCAGAGTCAGTACTGTCAGAAGGAGAAGCAGTCCACTCTTCACTTCTGTAGGAGAACCACTCTGGTACCGGTTCTGTCACTATACACAGTACAGACAACAAAGCAGAAGACCCAGTCCAGATCCAGTGTCCCTACACTAGAACCAGGCCTGACCTTGTACTGGCAGACTATAAACTAGTTCTGTTCCAACACCAGAGCAAGAACAAGAACCAGTCCAGACACAACTCTGCCATCAGGATCATCAGAGTTTATTCCAGCAGGAGAACCAGATCAGAACCGAACCCAGAAGCAGTTCTTCAGTGGAGGAGTCTGTCCAGGAGACGGTGTGTAGAGCGCTGAAGCTTTCTGAAGGTTGACTCGAGGTGTTCTGGTCTCTCAGTGCTTTTCAGACGAGTGCTTCTGATGTCCTGAGTGATGATGAAGTTTGTTCCCTGGGAGAAACCAGAACTGGATCAGGACAGATTTATATTCACATACGGCGTGTGGAGCAGATCGAGCAGACGCTTAAAGCCAGCTTGACCTGTGTGTGTGTGTGTGTGTGTGGAGGAGCTTACTGTGGTGCAGGGCTGAGGTAACACTGGGTGTGTGGAAAACCTTCATGGTAGCTGGACCTTCTCCTGCACTGGTGATGACCTGCACCTCTAACCTGTAGGAGGACGCGGGCCGGAGATTCACCACCTCCAGGACGTTCTGATCCTGAGGACGACACGAACAACACGGTGAAAAACTCCAGGAGGAAAGAGCACAAACATCTGACTGCAACACACACAACAGGACAAAACTCCTGACAAAAACAAAGCCAACCATAGGGGGCGCTAACGTTCAGGGGAAACACTTTACTCAAAAGTTCTACAAAATTACACAAAAGAGGAAGTTCTGAATCTTTAAAAAACAGGAAGTTCAGATAAAACAAAACATAAAACAGGAGGCTCTGAATCTTTAAAAAAGGATGTTCTGATTAAATAATAATAATAATAATAATAATAATAACACAGGAAGCACAGATTCTAAAATGAAACAAAACAAACAAACAAAAAAAACAGGAACTTTTGAGTGTTGAATAAATCCTAATGTAACAGTTGTTTACACCCACAGAGTAACACCCACAGAGTAACACACACACAGTAACACACACACAGTAACACACACACAGTAACACACACACAGTAACACACACACAGTAATACACACTCGGACTGGTTTGACTGGAGGACCATCAGCAACGTCTAAAGAGAAACACGTGTTTGTTTTCTGTCTGTTTATTCTGATCGTCTGATCGGCAGCCGCGTGTCCCCCCGGGTGTCCGAGTCTCAGGTCACGGCGGAGCAGGACGATGCGACGTGATGTGATGTGATGTGATGTGACGTGATGTGACGTGATGTGGCGTGATGCGACGTGATGTGATGTGATGTGATGTGATGTGATGTGACGTGACGTGATGTGACGTTATGTGACGTTATGTGACGTGATGTGACGTGACGTGATGTGACGTGATGTGACGTGACGTGATGTGGGCGGTCCTGAACTCACCGGAGGGAGGATCTGCGCCTGAGACACGAGGCTGTTCGGGAGGCCGTTCTCCCGGTTCACCGCCGTCACGTCCGTCCACGTCACCTGGAGCCCCGTGATTGGCCGATGAGGCTGAGGGCGGGACACGCGCCAGGAGAATCGCCCGGTCAGGTTGTGGCCGTTAGCGGTGAAGGACGCGGTCAGGTTCTCAGGTTTGGACAGAACTTTCACAGCTACTGAAATCATTCAGAGAGACAGAAGAGGAGAGTGTGTGTGTGTGTGTGTGTGTGAGACTCGGTTAGGACGCAGCAGTGTGACAGTCCTCACCTTCCTCTCCTGGACAGACGATGTGTTTGTGTGTTTTGCTCCGCAGCGTGGGACAGGACGGCGTGCTGAAGGACAGTGTGCCGAGCTCCCAGTGCTTCTTGGCTCTGAGTGAGTGGACGGTCACGCTGTAGGTGCAGGAGAAGAGCAGCCCGGCCAGCTGGAGGGAGTTCTCCTGAACAACAACAACAACAACAACAACAACAACAACAACACAAAAGAGAGTTGTGCGTGTGTGTGTGTGTTATAACTTGTTCATACTTTAATAAATATAACTGTAAATGATAAAGAGCACAAAGCAGGAGAGATAAACATCTCCATACAGTCACTCACACACACACACACACACACACACACACACACACGTATTCACACACACACACACACACACACACACACACACACACACACACACACACACATATTCACACACATATTCACACACACACACTCATTCATGCGGAAAAAGAGATGAGAGGCGGAGGAGGGACACACACACACACACACACACACACACACTCTCTCTCCAGAGTTCTATAGGACAGTGAATGCACATTCCCTAGCAACCTGATCAGTGTGTCCTCAAGAATGTGTCCATCTCTCTCTCACACACACACACACACACACACACACACTCACACACACACACACACACACACACACACACACACACCAGTGTGCTGCTGAGAGTGTGTACTCGGGGCTCCCTCTGTAACGTTACAGCCGCGTGAGTGAGCTCGTGTCCGAGTGACGTGTGCACTCACGTGTGTGACGGATTTCTCCGCGGCTTTGCTCCGGTTGTCGAGGCAGCGTTCAGGAGTCCACTGTACGTGGAAGCGGCTCGTCATGGGATCTGAAAATCATCAAACACTGTCAGAGACCATGAAGAAAACACACACACACACACA
Source organism: Channallabes apus (assembly GCA_030522415.1). Classification (NCBI taxonomy): domain Eukaryota; kingdom Metazoa; phylum Chordata; class Actinopteri; order Siluriformes; family Clariidae; genus Channallabes; species Channallabes apus. The sequence continues at coordinate 49,238,204 of CM060109.1, forward strand.
CACACACACACACACACACACACACATCATTACAAATAGAAAGGATGAAAACACGACACGTTCACTGCTGCTTCAGATCCTGGAGCGAATCCTCCGTCTTTCCCATGGTGCACCTCGTCTTTCTGTACTTCTGGGGATTTTATTTTAACATCAGTAAAATATATACATACTGTACTGTATATATTTAAAAAAAACATAATGGATATTTGTTGTTCTCCAGATTTCCTAAAGTACTGTATGTGTGTGTGTGTGTGTGTGTGTGTTAGTGTTCCAGCTGAAACACACCTCAGATCCTGTGTTTATTTCACTCCTCGTCTAAACGCACTGTTTCAGTGTCTGTAGCTTTAAACACTAATGAGCTACTGCCCCGCCCGGCCACGCCCCTTTCTTAAAAGTGCATTTTCACGGCCAATCGGAACGCAGGAATGGGATTTCCCTGAAAAAAATTGAGGTGGAGGGAGGGGCTATGCAAATTGCCTGTGATTACATCACACCAGGCGGGACATCTGACCTCCGTGATCGCACGTATTTACGGACAAAACAAAGTGAATTTCGCATAAACGTGTTATTTTAAACAGTCTTAAGGCTGTAGATCATCATTACGACTCTTAGCTAGCGCCAAGCGTGACTAGCGGTCGTCTGAAGAGAGGACACTGAACCTGGCTTAAACGTGGAGATGTACGTCCGGGACACATGACGTTTGTGGTTCTCGGACCCGAGTGTGAAAATGTTGCTGCAAGAGGAACAGAGGAACTCTCCGCTCCGTTCACTCCCCTCCTCCACACCACTCCACTCCAGAGCCACAACGCCATGCTGCGTGTTAGCAACAACATGCTAGTCTCCTCCAGAACTTCCTGGTTTTCATAAAAAAAAACACCAAACAGCAGTTACGTCCCACTGATGTGTCTCCAACTGATGTGTCTCTCCAAGCGTTCAAGCAGAAGGAATGTCCTTCATTAGCATTACCGCGCAGCGCTCGAGTCCCGTCCTGGTCTATAGCACCCTGGGGTTTTTCAGATTCTGAATGTGTTTTTTAAAGAAACCGTGATGGAAAACGTCTGAACCGTCTTGTAAAACGTCTTTTACGTCACTAGCTTTAGAGATAAACACGGAGTGATGGTGAAATGCGAAGTTCACCTGCTCGGTTCTTCCAGTAGAGGCGGAGCTGCAGCTGTCCATCCTGGTAGTACGGAGTCCCCGCCTCCAGCGAGCTCGCCGCGCTCCGCCAGAACACTCTGCTCA
>CM060109.1:49241945-49244445 GCA_030522415.1 Channallabes apus
CCTAATGTCCCACCCTAAAGTAGTACCACAAAATACTACCCTAATGTACCACCCTAAAGTAGTACCCTAAAATACTACCCTAATGTCCCACCCTAAAGTAGTACCCTAAAATACTACCCTAATGTCCCACCCTAAAGTCGTACCCCAAAATACTACCCTAATGTCCCACCCTAAAGTCGCACCCCAAAATACTACCCTAATGTCCCACCCTAAAGTCGTACCCCAAAATACTACCCTAACGTCCCACCCTAAAGTAGTACCACAAAATACTACCATAATGTCCCACCCTAAAGTAGTACCACAAAATACTACCCTAATGTACCACCCTAAACTAGTACCCTAAAATACTACCCTAATGTACCACCCTAAAATACTACCCTAATGTACCACCCTAAAGTAGTACCCTAAAATACTACCCTAATGTACCACCCTAAAGTAGTACCCTAAAATACTACCCTAATGTACCACCCTAAAGTAGTACCCCAAAATACTACCCTAATGTCCCACCCTAAAGTAGTACCCTAAAATACTACCTTAATGTACCACCCTAAAGTCGTACCCCAAAATACTACCCTAATGTACCACCCTAAAGTCGTACCCCAAAATACTACCCTAATGTCCCACCCTAAAGTAGTACCCTAAAATACTACCCTAATGTACCACCCTAAAGTCGTACCCCAAAATACTACCCTAATGTCCCACCCTAAAGTAGGACCCTAAAATACTACCTTAATGTACCACCCTAAAATCGTACCCCAAAATACTACCCTAATGTCCCACCCTAAAGTAGTACCACAAAATACTACCCTAATGTACCACCCTAAAGTAGTACCACAAAATACTACCCTAATGTACCACCCTAAACTAGTACCCTAAAATACTACCCTAATGTACCACCCTAAAGTAGTACCCTAAAATACTACCCTAATGTACCACCCTAAAGTAGTACCACAAAATACTACCCTAATGTCCCAGCCTAAAGTAGTACCACAAAATACTACCCTAATGTCCCACCATAAAGTCGTACCCCAAAATACTACCCTAATGTCCCACCCTAAAGTCGTACCCCAAAATACTACCCTAATGTCCCACCCTAAAGTCGTACCCCAAAATACTACCCTAATGTCCCACCCTAAAGTAGTACCACAAAATACTACCCTAATGTACCACCCTAAACTAGTACCCTAAAATACTACCCTAATGTACTACCCTAAAATACTACCCTAATGTACCACCCTAAAGTAGTACCCTAAAATCCTACCCTAATGTACCACCCTAAAGTAGTACCACAAAATACTATCTTAATGTACCACCCTAAAGTCGTACCCCAAAATACTACCCTAATGTACCACCCTAAAGTCGTACCCCAAAATACTACCCTAATGTCCCACCCTAAAGTAGTACCCTAAAATACTACCCTAATGTACCACCCTAAAGTCGTACCCCAAAATACTACCCTAATGTCCCACCCTAAAGTAGGACCCTAAAATACTACCTTAATGTACCACCCTAAAATCGTACCCCAAAATACTACCCTAATGTCCCACCCTAAAGTAGTACCACAAAATACTACCCTAATGTACCACCCTAAAGTCGTACCCCAAAATACTACCCTAATGTCCCACCCTAAAGTCGTACCCCAAAATACTACCCTAATGTCCCACCCTAAAGTCGTACCCCAAAATACTACCCTAATGTCCCACCCTAAAGTCGTACCCCAAAATACTACCCTAATGTCCCACCCTAAAGTAGTACCACAAAATACTACCCTAATGTACCACCCTAAACTAGTACCCTAAAATACTACCCTAATGTACTACCCTAAAATACTACCCTAATGTACCACCCTAAAGTAGTACCCTAAAATCCTACCCTAATGTACCACCCTAAAGTAGTACCACAAAATACTATCTTAATGTACCACCCTAAAGTCGTACCCCAAAATACTACCCTAATGTACCACCCTAAAGTCGTACCCCAAAATACTACCCTAATGTCCCACCCTAAAGTAGTACCCTAAAATACTACCCTAATGTACCACCCTAAAGTCGTACCCCAAAATACTACCCTAATGTCCCACCCTAAAGTAGGACCCTAAAATACTACCTTAATGTACCACCCTAAAATCGTACCCCAAAATACTACCCTAATGTCCCACCCTAAAGTAGTACCACAAAATACTACCCTAATGTACCACCCTAAAGTAGTACCACAAAATACTACCCTAATGTACCACCCTAAACTAGTACCCTAAAATACTACCCTAATGTACCACCCTAAAGTAGTACCCTAAAATACTACCCTAATGTACCACCCTAACGTAGTACCACAAAATACTACCCTAATGTCCCAGCCTAAAGTAGTACCACAAAATACTACCCTAATGTCCCACCATAAAGTCGTACCCCAAAATACTACCCTAATGTCCCACCCTAAAGTCGTACCCCAAAATACTACCCTAATGTCCCACCCTAAAGTCGTACCCCAAAATACTACCCTA
>CM060109.1:49246945-49261945 GCA_030522415.1 Channallabes apus
ACACACACACACAAAGTCTCCTGTGTATCAGAAACTCATTGCTAATCTGAATATAATTTAGCACTATGATTTATTATAAAATCACTATAAAATCAGCATATAGAGAAAGTAAGGGACAACTGGTGTGTGTGTGTGTGTGTGTGTGTGTGCATGTCAATGTGCCAAGTTTATAGCTCATCTTATTAAACAGGAATGATGAACACACACCTCTGGACGAGCGGAAGTGTTTGCTCGGCGCGGTGAAGCCGCGAGTGCCGTGGATGTTTACCGCCGCAACACGGAACTGATACCAGCGCGTGGCTCTGATCACCGGCAGCTCGACCCGCTCCTCTGTCACCTGGAACACACACACACACACACACACAGGGTTAAACAGGAGTGTGTAACGTACAAAACACTCCACAACAAACACAAAGAAAAACTAAACATGACCAAACACACACCAGGAGAACACAACACACAACACACAAACAAACACCGGTTACCATGGAAACCATGCGACAAAAGTTTATTGTGTTGTACGTCACAAAGAATAAACTCTTGATCTGCATCCATGCTGTCGCAGCACTTTCACTGTGTGTGTCGACATTTTAATAAAACATACACTCCATCAGCACAATACAGCGTGCGGCAACAGCTTTGTGTTTTCCGTAGTGACGCATCGTTCATGAACGATTCGCTCTTTTTAACAAGTCTTTAACGTGACTCAGAAGAACGAGTAGTCTCGGAGAGTGATTTGTTCATTTTCTATCATTCGTCCTTTTGTCACGTGACCCCATAGACGCTACGCGGTGCAATAGATTAAAAAGACTCGGACCAGAAGACTCGTGAGAAGAACCGCTCAATTCTGTCTTCTGTGTACTGCACTGCATAGCGTCTATGAGGGTCACGTGACACAAGAACGAACGATTCGGACCAGAAGATATGATGGTCAGCTGCTCATTCTGTTTATTATAATATGTCTTTAGCTGCATTTTAATATTTTCGTTACTGGAACTATAGACAAAATGTTTGTGTGTAGACGTGTTGAGGGTCTGTTTATTGAAAATGCAACATTTTATTTTATTTCTGATCAAAAGAACGAAATTCAATTCTATTTGTATAGCGCTGTTAACAATCATCAGTGTCGCAAAGCAGCTTTACACAATCAAAAGAATTACAGAAGTGTGTATGAGATGTGAGTGTGTGTGTGTGTGAGTCAGAAAGATCAGATCGTCCCTGATGAACGAGTCGAGTGTGACGGTACTGAGGGAAAAACTCCTTGAGATGGTGATAGGAAGGAGCCTTGAGAGGAACCGGACTGAACAGGGAACCCATCCTCATCTGGGTGATAACGGACAGCAGGGATTGATCTGCACTCATACTGTGTGTTAGGAGGCTGGAAGTTCAGTATAACAGAATGAAATGAACTCAGTGACTAAATATGCACGATTACATCATTCACATATTTAGTAGCATAATGAGAATAATCAGTTACATTATTAAAATATTTATACTTAAATCATTAATTGCATTTATAGTCACATCATTTAAATATTCATAGTTGCATAGTTTGCATGTTTATATTTACATAATTTGGATTATTTATAATCATATTATTTAAATATTTGTAATTACAATATTTATAGTCATGTTACTTGATATTGTAAATATTATAGTTACATTTGTAGCTACATTTCTGTATTAATTTCACATTTGCATCATCATCACCACATTAGCATTATTACACTGTAGCTGCATTTTTATAACTATATTTGTTATAAAGTAAAGAGGAAAAATACGTCACGTCACTTCCTCCGTACGAGGACACTGAGAAGCTGCTTTTTTCCGAGCTCCACCATACTGACCAACTTTTAAACTTTTTCGTCCCCTTACGAAGAGTGTACATAAAACGGATAAGTATCTTATAATATATTTACTCGAAACGCGTGTTATATCGTTAAGTTTTAATTGTTTTGCAGCACACCGCTTTTAGCCGGCATTAGCATCGCTAATTAGCATTAGCATCGCTAATTAGCATTAGCATCGCTAGCCCGGCTATCACGTTTGTTTGTTTGTTTCTAAAGTTTGTTTTCGCTTCCTCACACCGATTATTTTCCGTGTTTAGACACCATGTCGGTTGTGATTCTGCCTCTGAGTGCAGGTGAGGAGACATTAGAGCTGCACTCGGTGGATTCGGAGGTGGAGGCCGTGGAGAAGCTGATCCGTGAGCTACAGGTGAAGCTGGCCCGGTTACAGCAGCGGAAAGCCACGTTGGAATCGACGCAGACCGACACTCACCTGTCCCAGGTAAATTCTCGGCATGAGAATTCTCCTACAACCTCAACCCCGCGTGTTTCTCTGCCCAGGTCCAACACACCAAGGACGCATCCCGCCCAGTGTTCCTACACCCCGGCGCCGGGACATCACGGACCCTGGATACAGCAGCAGCGGAAGAAGCACGCCAAGCCCCGGGCGAGGACCTCTCCACCACCACCACCCGTCTTCGACATCTCGACCCAAAACCGCTTCGCTCCTCTCCGCGAGATGGCACACGACGTCCTGGTCATCGGAGACTCCATCGTTCGTCACGTGCGTGCTATCACGGCTAAAGGTAAGGTGCACACACGCTGTTTACCTGGTGCACGTGTTCTTGATGTTGCTGCACAGGTGCCTGCTGCCCTGAGGAGGAACATTGGAGCTGTGGTTCTTCATGCCGGCACGAACGACACCAGGCTGAGGCAGACGGAGATCCTAAAGAAGGACTTCAGGAGCCTGGTCGAGAAGGTCCGCAGCACATCACCCACGACAATGATCATCGTATCTGGACCGCTTCCCACATTTCAGCGAGGAATCGAGAAGTTCAGTAGATTATTTGCTTTTAATGAATGGTTACAATCTTGGTGTCAACAACAGAAATTACGCTTTGTTGATAACTGGAATGTTTTCTGGGAGCGTCCTAGGCTCTATCACACCGATGGCCTACACCCTAGCAGAGCTGGAGCAGCGGTCCTCTCTGACAACATCTCCAGAACACTACGAACCATCTGACTGGCGGTAAGTCATACTGTAGATTCCAAACATATTAGCCACATCACAACTCACCGTAGTGATAGACGCACACACATAGCTTGTCCTATAGAAACTGTGTCTGTTCCCCGAATACTGAGAAAAAAGAATAAATTTGTTAAATTTGCCCGAAACAATCTGATAACCATAAAACCAGAAAAAGGCAAAATAAGTCGTCAAAATCCACCTCTAAAGTTTGGACTACTCAACATTAGATCCCTTGCGCCTAAAGCACTTATTGTTAATGAAATTATCTCAGATTATTGCCTTGACGCACTCTGTCTCACTGAAACCTGGCTTAAACCAAATGAATATTTTGGTCTGAATGAGTCTACTCCGTCAGGATATTTCTATAAGCACGAGCCCCGTCTAATTGGTCGCGGCGGTGGTGTCGCCACTATCTACAACGATGTACTCACTGTTACCCAGAAAATAAGGCCCAGGTTTAATTCATTTGAAGTGCTTATCATTAATGTTGCACTAAATGAAATACGTAATAAACCCTTGCTATATTTTACCTTGGCCACCGTGTACAGACCCCCGGGGCCATATGGCGATTTTCTTAAAGAATTTGGACATCTGCTATCAGACCTATTGGTTAACTCTGACAAAGTATTGATAGTAGGAGACTTTAACATTCATGTAGATGATGCTAACGACGCTTTAGCACTCACATTTATGGATTTACTAAATTCCTTTGGGGTTAAGCAAAATATAATTGGAGCAACTCACCGCTTTAATCATACGCTAGATTTAATTATATCCCATGGTATAGATGTCTCTAATATAGAGATCATACCTCAAAGTGATGATATCACAGATCATCACCTCCTGACATATACTCTACCCGTAGAACAGATTAGCTGTGTCTCCCCACGTTATCAATCTGTTAGAAATATGAATCCCACCACTAAAGACAGATTCACAAGTAATCTGCCGGATCTGTCCCAATTTCTTATTAGACCCCTAAATGCAGATGATCTAGATGAAGTGACTAGCAGCATGGGCACTATTTTTACCAGTACATTAGACACTGTTGCTCCCATCAGATTAAAAAAAGTCAGAGATAAAACATTGGCACCGTGGTACAACAGTCATACTCGCGCCCTAAAGAGAGCAACCCGTAACCTCGAGCGAAAATGGAGGAAAACTAAATTAGAAGTTTTTCGAATTGCGTATAAAGACAGTATGTGCAGCTATAGACAGGCTCTAAAAACTGCTAGGACCGAGCATCTTAGCCAACTGATAGCAAGAAACCAAAACAATCCCAGGTTCTTATTTAGTACAGTGGCTCGCTTAACAAAACCTAAGATGCCCGCAGAGAGTATCCCATCACAGTTTAGAAGTGAAGACTTTATGGACTTCTTTAATGAAAAAATCAATAATATCAGGAAGAAAATAATGGAGGTTCAACCTCTAATAGTATCTCACGATCCAGTTCAGCCTATAGCTTCACATTTAGATTTTCACTGCTTTACAGGTATAGGACAGGAAGAGCTGTATAAACTCATCACCTCGGCTAAATCAACAACGTGCCTGTTAGACCCAATCCCAACCAGATTTTTAAAAGAAGTGATGCTTACGGTTGGAGAGCCACTCCTAAACATTATTAATTCTTCATTACATCTAGGTCACGTCCCTAAACCTTTCAAGTTAGCAGTTATTAAGCCGCTTCTTAAAAAATCTAATTTGGACGCGAATGAAATAAAAAATTACAGACCGATCTCAAACCTCCCGTTCATATCAAAAATACTAGAAAAAGTAGTATCAGCTCAAATTTGCACATTCTTGCAGGATAACAACATCCTTGAAGAATTTCAGTCAGGTTTCAGGCCCCATCATAGCACAGAAACTGCACTAGTTAAGATTACAAATGACTTGTTTTTAGCTTCAGACCAAGGCTGCATCTCATTGCTAGTCCTGCTCGATCTTAGTGCTGCATTCGACACTATAGATCATAATATTCTCATAGATCGCTTACAAAATTATATAGGCATTCAGGGACAGGCACTAAAATGGTTTAGATCTTACCTGTCTGATCGCTACCATTTTGTAGATCTAAATGGAGAACCGTCTGGTATAATGCCAGTGAAATATGGGGTCCCACAAGGGTCAGTTTTAGGACCTCTGTTGTTCTCAATATACATGCTTCCCTTGGGTAACATCATTAGAAGACATGGGATTAGTTTCCATTGTTATGCTGATGATACCCAATTATATATCTCAACTAAACCAGACGAAATACCTAAGCTGTCTAGATTAACTGAGTGTGTCCAGGACATAAAAGATTGGATGACCAATAACTTTCTTTTATTAAATTCAGATAAGACAGAGATATTACTTATTGGCCCAAAAACCAGCACACAACAGCTTTCACAATTCAGCTTGCGCTTAGAAGGATGTACTGTTATTACCAGCTCAGCAGTAAAAGATCTGGGAGTAATATTAGACAGTAACTTGTCTTTTGAAAATCACATTTCAAATATCACAAAAACAGCCTTTTTCCATCTTCGAAATATTGCTAAACTTAGGAACATCTTATCCGTATCTGATGCAGAAAAACTAGTTCATGCATTCATGACCTCCAGACTGGACTATTGTAATGCATTACTAGGTGGTTGTCCTGCATCCTCAATAAACAAGCTTCAGTTAATCCAAAATGCAGCTGCCAGGGTTCTCACTAGATCCAGAAAATATGATCATATAACCCCAATATTATCATCCCTGCACTGGCTACCTGTTCAGTTTAGAATAAATTACAAAATAGTATTACTTACATACAAGGCCTTAAATGGTTTAGCTCCCACATACCTAACCAGTCTTCTGATACGCTACAATCCACCACGCGCCTTAAGATCACAAAACTCCGGACTTCTGGTAGTTCCCAGAATTTCAAAATCTACAAAAGGGGGTAGGGCTTTTTCATATTTAGCTCCAAAGCTTTGGAATAGCCTTCCAGACAGTGTTCGGGGAGCAGACACGGTTTCTCAGTTCAAAAGTAGACTCAAGACGCATCTTTTTAATCTGGCATACACATAACTCATCCCAGTACTCATACTCCAGTACACCTATACCGAATGGCAACTACGCTAATTCTCCCCATCTGTTCTGTATTTCTCTACCCATCCCGAGGCATCGGGAGATTTTGCCAGCTTCAGTAGACAAAGGCCGACCCTGCGAGGTTCCTGAGGCACCCAGAGACGGACCAGCTCCAACTGGATTCAGCTTTATGATGGTTGGAGCTACACATGCTGCTCCTGTGCTTCCAGTGATCCAGACCTCATCTGCCCTCTGCACCTACTGACTCGTCCCTATGCTGAACTGGTCTTCATGTCAATTTAAATAATTTCTGTCATATTGAATTTTCACCTGCACAACACACAAGATGTTATATCATTTCTATCTGTTATCGCCCAAATGAGGATGGGTTCCCTGTTGAGTCTGGTTCCTCTCAAGGTTTCTTCCTAATGCCATCTCAGGGAGTTTTTCCTTGCCACCGTCGCCGTCACCCTTGGCTTGCTCATCAGAGAAATTTCATTCATTCGTCTCATTATTATCTGCACATTTTTCTCACACATCCACACTTCCAATTATTTTCTTTTCTATAATTATTATTATTTGTTCTTATTTATTTATTTTCTATTATAATTTTATTTATTTATTTATTACTTTATATATATATATATATTTTTTTTTTTTTTTTTTTTTGTTAAATTTCTTAAATTTTTGTGAAGCTGCTTTGAGACAATGACCATTGTTAAAAGCGCTATATAAATAAAATTGAATTGAATTGAATTGAATTGAATTTGCATATTTACAGTTACAGCATTTCGACATTTATAGCTACAATCACATTTTATAGTTAAATATACAATGTTTGGATTTACACTTATATATTTACAGTTGCATTTGTGTATTTATCGTGTAATCATTTACATTGAATTGACAGTTACACGTGACAGTTACAGTTAATACCGTATATGTTACAGATGATGTAAGTCCACATACAGTATATAGACGATGTGACACATTAAACAGCACCACATGGTTTTGATATTAATACTGCACTTCATCTCATGAAGACTTCTCTTTTAGATTTCTTTAAACAGAAACAGCAGCGTCTGTACCGTACCTGCGCCACGTCCTGCCACGCCGTCGCCTCGTCCTCGCTCGGGTGGATGCCGTGATTCCAGCGCTGCTGCATGACGTAAACCACCGGCTCTGCTGAGATGTTAAATTTTGAAGACCAGCGGATTTCTAGACGTCCTGACGGCAATTCGAGGAAGGCCAGTTCACTCCTAGGCTTCAGAGGAACACCTGAGGAGCACAGAGGACAGAAACCATCGCTATGTGATCTATTCACACAAACACCGTCTTCCCGCTGAAGAGACTCGCAGCCTTCCTAAAGTTCTAATACAGAGTTCTGATGCAGAGGACAAAGCATCTGGACATGTCCTCCTACACCAGGAAGTTCATGATGTATCATTAAGTATGTTTGTTTGTTTTTTTGAGACAGACATGCGTAAAGAAGCTGAAACAACACCGTTTCCACGTGTAGTAAACATGGTTAAGGACATGCTTATGCAGCTTTAAGTGATAGAGAGATGTTCTGCTGTTTAACGTTTAAAAAAAAGTGTGAAGACAGGAGGAACACCACCTTACTGCGCTACCCTCCCATCCATCCTTCAGAGCTGAGAAACCCTCTGGCAGAGTCGCTAATGAAACACAGCTGTAGCTCGTTAGCTAAACCTCCATAAACACGCCACTCTGTCAGTCACTTTGCCAAGCTATTTGTTTAAGTTCTGCACCGTGGTTGTTCCTCACTCCTGATTCATCCTGAAGGTCTGTAACAGTCTGGCGGGAAACAGCCGAGGCCTCAGAGAAGCTGATGGAAGTGCATCGAGGTACGCAACCCAATCATGATCACTAATGAGCAGCAAGTACGACAGTAACGACAGCCACGTCCTGCGGAACCGCTTCCTCTGGTTCCTCACCGCATGAGGTCGAGTCCTAATGTAATAAACACGTAATGGAGAACAGGACAGCTGGAGTCACCAGAACTAACCTAGCCCCTAAGCAAGAGGTCTGAAATGGCAGCGTGGGATATAAAATGTGTGTGTGTGTGTGTGTGTGTGTATAAATACACTTTGTGTTGACAGAACAGTGTGATTACCTTCTGCGAATAAAAGCAAACGTGTAAAATAAACTGATCTGAACCTCACGTCCACGGTGGCAGGAAGCAGAACGTCAAATCTGTGCAGCTCAAAATATCCCTGCGTTATTTGCAGCGTCCACAACCATGGCTGTAACTGCCCCATTGTGTCTGAAACACAGGGGTATTTTACTGCGTATTATACGCAACTTTTATAGCCTAGCCACAGAACGTTGCTGGAATGAACCTCCAGTTGTTGTTTTTTTCTTTTTTAAAGCATCTGACTAAGTACACTGCTCATCTGAACCCATGGTAGATTCCAAACCGTGCCACGTACCACATGTCCCCACCACTCACTCGTCTCCGTTCCCAAAGCAAGGTTATCATAACTGTTGCCTGAATATGAGCTCCATGTTAAGTTCATTCATGTAACCTTCTGATCTCAGGTTTTACCTCACTGGTCCAGCTGAGCCTCGGTTTTTTCATGAGGCACTTCTGGTTTCAAGGCACTCATCAGGTTTTAAGAGTTTGAAGCTCAGTGACCTGCCACATGTCTGCCACATGTCTGGCTCCTCCACATGATGACATCATACCCTCAGGTTGAAAGGCCTGATGCCTAAATGAGAAATTCATCATTTTAAAGCATTACGGGATGAGTTCCAGGTGCCACTCCAACACAGGTGTCACATTGGTGGAGAAATACACTAATAAAGCTGTGGATTCTAGTGTGTGTGTGTGTGTGTGTGTGTGTGTGTGTGTGTGTGTGTGTGTACTGAATATGTCCTTCCATGATTTTCTGTTTCAGCAACAAGAAGTTACACTCCTGGTACCGTTAGTGCCATCAGCACTGCGATCATGTACTGATCTAAATCTTTGGACCTCCATCGTGGGTTTGTGAAGAAGCCTCCTCATTACTTCAGGGCACTGTGAGCATTGATGTGAGCATGCTCAGATGCTGTTCAGCTTCATTTCTACAGCTTGAGCTGTCCAGACTTTTTGTTTGAATTCTGCAATAAGAGACCTTCAGGTTTGCTCATGGCTTCAGACCTGCAGCTGTCCTCTTTACTTCCAGATCCAAAAAACGGTCTAGATCTCAATCTGAGGAGACAAATCTGCCAGGACAGGGGTGAAGGTGGTCACATGACAGCTAATGCTCGGATATCCTAGAGCTCAATGGACCAGGATGTCCCCTAATTAAAGTAGCTCTCAAAGGCTGTCTGATTTCTGCTTACACAATCAGGACAGAACTTACTCTTCTTAATCAGCTCACGGGGTTCAGTTGATCAGGGCTCATGGTTCTGCTGGACGTCTCTTGAATTCGGACTGAGCATGCCCCTTACCCTGAACCTCCCAGAAACCCTGCACCCAGTCTGTCAGCGCCACTGTAACCATGTTCACAGATTCAGTTGCGGCGCCGGTTAGTGAATTCCTCGCTCTCACCTTCTGGACCAGCCTGATGGAACCATGTCGATCACTTTCATCTGCAGTTGTGTGTATCTCATGATCTCCTAAGGATAGCTGTGGATCATCCCACTTGTATAGACAACTCAATAAGAGTCTCACTTTCACTCCAGTGCATAATCTGGGCTTGATACTGTAACTGAGACACAATTCTGTCTGTCACACCTGTACGCAGTAATCATTTATAAACTGGAAGGGTTCCCCTTTAGAGGCCGGTTCCAATCGAGGTTTCTTCCTGGTATCATCTCAGAGGCTTCTCCCTCGCTACTCTGTCCTCCAGCTTGGTCATTATGCATCTTCTTCCTCCTGTAATGCTGCTCAATGCCTTTGTCTATTGTAAGGTTTGCTTTTCTTCTTTGCACATCGGAGCGTGGGAATCAGATAGGAATGAGAGCCTTGCCACAAGCCCAACAGTGGCAGTTTACGGGGGCTTGAACCCCTGACCTTCTGAAAACCAACCCAGAGACTCGGGTTATAGGTCGTCACTTAAAGGTACCTTGAAGCAGATCACACAGGGGGCACTGAGATCTTGGCACGCTTTACCTCTGAGATACTCCGCCATGAAGGAGCTACACAAACAAATTAAAAATAGATTACGATGAGGTTCCTCACTGATCTGAGGAACATCCCATGGCTACTGGTCTTGTCCTGACAGACATGACGAGACCATTTATTGTGTCACTCACAGTGCGAAGTTACTGACTCAGAAGATTAGTGGGCATCCCTTGAATTTGGATTGAGGTTCAAAGATCAATTTGAGACGAGAGGACCAGCTGAACTGCACCTAATGTGAGATGAGGGGAAGGAGGCGGGTCTTACGACATTAGTCATATTCTGTACAATATACATATACTGGTTGATATATTTTTATTGTGGAAGAAAAGAAGAGACTTTTTTCTGTATTTTATATTCACTCATTCCAGCGTGCATACACTGATGTTAAAATGCTGCTAATGCTAATTAAAACAATTGAATAAAAGAGCTTGTACTGCTCCTACACTGCTCCTCAGGAGTGAGCTACACACAGCAACAAACCTCTCAGCAAACCCCTGAAATAAATCAATGAATTAATTAATAATCAAGCGGAGCAGCGAAGCAAGAAACACAGCTGATAAATGTTAACTGGCTAATAAACCACAAAGTCAAGCGGTAAAACAGAGGTAGAAACAGAACACCATGCTGCCTGTGAGACTTGAGCTCTCAGCGTTAGAAAAGAAAGAAAAGGTCACGTTCCATTCCGATCCTCGGCGAAGGACACGCCAGAGCCGAAGGTCCTCCACCTGCAGGTTCTCCACATCTGACAACGATTTGGGACGCAATGCTCAATTTCAAGTTTAATGCTCTACAGCTTCACACAAATTGCACCCCCTCCAGCCCCCCGAGAGGAAAAAGGGAAAAGAAAAAAGGAAATAATTATTTGCTTATTGTTAAGAGGTGAATACGCGGTGACCTGTAGAGACAAATGAGAAACAACAACAAAATCTGAGTTCTATTCAACCAGTTCACAACCGTGAAGTGTTCAGTGCTGAGGAACGTTCCTGTGAGGTTAGCTGTACCTTTATAGACGTTCCTGGGCGTTTGACAGGTCCGCCCACAGCCGTTTGAGCAGCACTTCTTGTGGGAGGGGCAGTGGTTGTCGCTCTCGCAACTCTCCACGCACGCGGCGGCGAATCCGGATGCTCGATCCGGAGCTGGACACGCCCCCTGCTTCACCGTTTCCACAGAGAGGAAAAACTCGCAGCTCACCACACACTCTGACTGTTTATTCGGGAAGACAGACTGTAAAAGGACAGCATGGAGAAGATCAGAGCATGGCCAATAGGCGCTAGTGTAATGCGTTAGCAATAGCCCGAGTGGCGCTTACCTCACACAAATCCTGACACTCGTTCTCGCTGACATCCCAGGATGCTTTGCAAGGCTCGAGACACTGAAGACAAACAGCAGAAAGCATAAGCATATGCAGTGCCATGTGAGCCAAGATGACACTCGTCGCTGAAAGTTTCACAGAATGCTAATGTAGCATGTGGACGTGTGAGTGACGGATTAGCACAGTTCAGAAAAATGAAAAAGTGAAATGAAAGAAGGAAAGAAAAACTGTGGCAGGAAATTATTCTGTAGAAGCATTGTTTCCTGAAGGTACTGGAGAAAATAATTAATTGGGTGGGATTATTGTGTGTGGGCGGGGTTATCGTGTGTAGGCGGGGTTATTATGTTATTATGGCCTTATGTCCCATTCAAATGGAAATTTGACCCCTGGTGACGCTATCGCTTACAGCCTACAGCTTAATCTGGAGTTTGTTTTGGTCTGTAGCATAGTGTTTAAAATAGTGCTTCATTCTACAATTACGCATCTAATGAAATTAATTATATTACTTTTTTCAAGAAAATGTAACATGTACCTTGTCTAAAAAATGAAATGTTTCTAATTAAAAAATAATAATTTGAGAGAGTCAACAAGTGATGCAATAACACACACACACACACACACACACACACACACACAAGCTTTCAAACATTTACACCAACAGAACACTTCTCTACAAAGCGTTAGAGCAGTAATCCTGAGGAACGTGGGATTTTCTTCTGCTAATGAAGCGAGGCTCCTCAGCAGGTGGCGTCAAACGCTAAGTCTTAGCTTTAATTATTGATTTAAATGCAGCCGGAAGAAACCGACAACAAAGAGGCCTCTCGAAGAGAGAAAAAAGAACGACCGAGAGAGAATAGGAAGAATGAATTATTCATGCGACCCACAATCGGAGGATCGTGGGTAATTTATGAGCGGAGAGAGCGAGCTGGAGAAGGCTAGAGCACCGCTCTATTAACCACCAGCGCATTAAACCACCAGCTCAGGTCAGAAGCAGCTCCGGTACATGCAGAGTGTAAGGATAGCATTTTAGCACACAGGAAACTTTTAGATTTAGTCTCTTAAATAAATACATAAACCCGTTTCCTTATAGTCCATTAAAACATCCAGTGCAAGCTAACGAGTGTGTTCTAGCCGCTGTGACCCGGTGCTGGTCCTGCTTACATTACTTAACACCCAGTGTAAACATGTCAGAATAACTACACTGAGAAACCATACACGAACTGTAGGAGTTCCTCAGGGCTCTGTGTCAGGCCCGATCTCTTCCACCCACAGGATTGGGTCCTAACTCTTTCATTCACAACTCACACACACACACACACACATAGGTCTGTCATACATTATTGTTAGAGAAGTGGGAAGGGTGTTTCTTAACTGAAAGTAATAAAGTGTGTGTATATTGTACTGAATGAACTTTGCTCTCACTCGTCTCCTCGTTTCTGTAACCAGCGCTCATCACACCTCCGCACTCGCACGTCAGTATTCAACACATTTTCAACACCTGTGTCTGTCTGCTCATTTGCCCATCTGTCGACCTGTCTCCCCATCTATCTTTAAGCCTGTCCATCTGTCCACCTGCTGACTACACATCTGTCTGTCTATCTCCACCTGTCTGCTGCTCTTTCCACCTACTTGACTGCACTAACAAACACTAAGGGAAAAAATCTGTAGTTGTTTTGTAACACAGATTTTGTATTTCAATAGAATTTAACTAGTCTCTCTCTCTCTCTCTTTCTCCTTTCTCTGTCTATCCTCCTCTATAAAAGCTAAGTCTTTTAAAAGATAAAGAAACAAAATGACCAAAAAAAGAACAAAAGCCTCAGTGCATTCTGGGAGGCCAATGTTGGTGAAACAGCATGTTAATGAAGGCCATGTCACCCCCATCCCCTCTCTCATTCCTCTCTCTCTCATTCCTCTCTCTCTCTCTATCTGCTTACTTAAATTTTCCAGGACTGAGCGGTTGTATCGAGAGGTTGTACCGAGAGGCTGTACCGAGAGGTTGTACCTGCAGCCGTTAGTAAAGAGGAGGTGAGGACGCCCCGTCTCTCTACAGCAGTGAGAGTTTTCTCATGTAACGCTTTAAACTAAGGAGGGAACGTCACTCATTTGGAGGAGCTCTGGAATAAAAGTCATGACATCACAGATTGTTTCACCTCCTACAGGTTCTTAAGAAGTTTTGTGTACCTTTAGTGTCCACTACATGGCCATAAGTATGTGCACCCCTGACCATCACACCATTCCAGGTTTATTCCCCGTTACTGTTATGATGCGCTCCACTACAGTAGGACGTGCGGGTCCCTGTCTAACACAAATGGTTTTGGACAAATCAACTCTTGTGTGACGGAGGTGATGTCGAGTAAACTTTACATACTTCACAGAGAAAGCGCTAGCTGCAGCTGGGAAAGTGGACATTTCGAGTGCCTCTCTACCGTATTATACTCAGGTTCACATTTCAGGGACTGAACACGTTGCTAAGCAACAAGGTAACGACATTTCACGTCAGTAATAAACGTCAGGTCTCAGTCAGCTATTAGCTCAGGATAAGTGCTTAGCTTAACGCTGGTTATTTTTGTCCTTCCTGTATATCTGAACTTTGACACTGTTTGAAAACCAAATCATTCACATCACAGAAAAAAAAAGCAGCATGTAAATGGAAACTGACATGAAACGAAAGAAAGCATGAGGAAATAAAAGGACGCCCTGTCTCCGCCTGTTTATTTCCCGGGCCTGAGTTTTCCCCGAGTGACTGACGCTGATAAAATAAACAGAAGAGAAAAGTGCAGCAGTAACGTGACTGTACGTCTGAATGACGCCACCCGAACGTGAAGCTGTGCCTCCGGTTAAGAATAAAAATCATTAGAGCTCAGGTCAGGATTATGGCATGCGATTGTTAGTGATGAGCTGAAGCAGATCAGTGTGTGCTGCGTGATGAGAGGGGGTCATTACCTTCGAACACTGCTTGTGATTCTGACACCAAACCAAAGATCCGTTTCCCTGCAATAAGAAAAAAACAAGCCATGAATATTCCAGCTGTGTTAGAAACATCTGGGCCGAGTAAGGCCGCTCGGAGCGCGCTCTCCACGTCACACTCGGTCACTCCGCCGCCTCACTCCGGCTCGGCTCATGGGGGGTTGATCAGTTTCTCATAACAGCAGCTCTGACAGTCGTACAGGTTTATACGAATGTGCGTCACATAAACCTGCAGACTGAAGCGATACAAACCAAACAGCTCGATAAATCAACGTGAAAACAATAAACTGTTTGCGTTCATCATCAACTTTACAGGTTTTCTGGAACAAATCTCCAGAAAAGCTTGAAAAAGTATTTTATCTTTGGGGTCTCTGAGTGGAGCAGTGGTAAAGTGCTCGCCCTATCATCCGGAGATCGCTGGTTCGGTTCCCGGGTGATGCTGTAACCTCTCGCAGCCGGAGGTCTGCTGATTGGCCGAGCTCTCTCAGTGGGGCGGGATGGGAGG
>CM060109.1:49266945-49416945 GCA_030522415.1 Channallabes apus
TTTGTTTTTGCAGCTGACCCGATCCTCTAATAAGCACTTGAAAAGGAGTGTGACCTGCGCAGCCTGCACAACACACACACACACACAACACACACACACACACACCACACACACACACACACCACACACAACACACACAACACACACACACACAACACACACACAACACACACACACAATCAGACAAGGAGTCGACTCTTTTATGTCACACTAAGAGCTGACTCATACTGTGTGTGTGTGTGTGTGTGTGTGTGTTTGTGTTTAATCTGTAGAGTAACACTTCATTAGTTTTAAGGAGTCGTCTGGGATCCGAATGAGTCGACTCTTCTAGATGAGTCAGGTCAAATGAATCGACTCTATGAACAGATACAGTGTAAGGTGAGTCCTCTACATACAGATATTCGAGTTACAAACTTTTTAGATATGAATAAGCATCGACTGAGGTTAGATCACATGTCTGGTGTACATCATCGTCCAGGAGGCCCAGGACCCGGACCCGCTGAGGACCGATGAGAACCGCTGAGAACCGTTGAGAACCGCTGAGCGATAACCATGGAGACCAGCGGGAAAATAATGGATCGAGATTAATACTAAACAACACTGTAGTGTAATTTACTGTGTATACACAAGTGTGTGAGGATCCTAGTGTGTGTGTGTGTGTGTGTGTGTGTGTGTGTGTGTGTGTGTGTTGAACTGTGTGTGAACAGAACTCACTGTTGGACTCGTACTGTATTTCATTCTCATCAAATTGCTACAAAGCACTGAAACTGGAGACTCCTTCCACAAACACAAACAAATCATGTTTTGTGTGTCAATAAATGTAACAGTTATGTATGTAACTAGTCATTCTCCAATCACACACACACACACACACACACACACAGAGTAAATGATCCTTCCTTGTATTTAAATGATGACGTTAGCTGAAATGTGAAAAAGTTAGAACAGCATTTAACAAGTTTAGATATCAAAGAAAACAAACAAGAACTCAAACAAACAAACAAACACAAATAAATAAACAAACACTTATGTAATGACATGAAGCAGTGATGAAGCAGTGTGTGTGTGTGTGTGTGTGTGTGTGTGTGTGTGTGTGTGTGTGTGTGTGTGTGATGTCCGCACCTGTGTGTGTGTGTGTGTGTGTGTGATGTCCACACCTGTGTGTGTGTGTGTGTGTGTGTGTGTGTGTGTGTGTGTGTGTGTGTGTGTGTGTGTGTGTGTGTGCGCGTGTGTGTGCGCGTGTGTGTGCGTGTGTGTGTGCGTGTGTGTGTGCGTGTGTGTGTGCGTGTGTGTGCGTGTGTGTGTGTGTGTGTGTGTGTGTGTGGTCAGTGTGGTCAGTGTGGTCCAGCCCAGTCAGTACACAAATATATATATATACATAATGTTTCGCTGCCTCTTTATTAACTAAACACCTTTACTTTTAATTTACGGAGGGAGAGATGTTGATCCTTTCTCCATGCAGCGAAGTTGTTTGAGCAAATTAATAATTTCAATGAATGAAATGGAGGAAGAAGAAAAGGTGGAGCTGAAAAGTACACGAAGATAAGAAAAAGCTTTAGAGGTAAATGCAGTGAAATGCTTCAAATGAACAGATTCTGCCTTTTAAAAAGAGGAAGAAGAATACACTGGCTCATTAAAACCACATACTAGTATAGAAATATAACAAACAAAAATGTAAATAAAAAGTATCACTGAACATATATTGGGTCATATTTGTAAAAAAAAAAAAAAAAAAGGAAAGAACAATAAGTTCATTATTCAAAGTTATTCAGATCAGTGTAAAGTTAGTGTGATTTTAAAAGTGCTTTAACTCCACCTGGCACAGTTTCATCCTAGTGGAACAATCTGACTACATGTGCAGTGTCATGCAAAAGTATTTGCCCCTTCCTGATATCTTTTCTTTGCGTATTTGTCCCACTTGTATGGGTGGAATTTGACCTGAACACTTTATGAGGAAAAGACAGATTGTCCTTTTTGTTTGTGAGATATCATGAACATTTGTCAGGGGGTATCATCGTGATGCAGTGTAAGATCTACCAGTCATCAGTGTAAACTGTAAGTGCAGCAGGTCAGTGATGATGAACCAGTGCCTGCTGATGATGACCAACACGTCTCCCCTGATCTACCAGAGCCAAGTGAAAAGAATCACAATCAAACTGAACAGGTAAGCTGGAATAAAGTCAGTAGCAGCATTAACTTCTGCTAGTAATTATTATGGTAGACAATATTAATTAAAAAGTAATGCTGCTACTGATTTTATTTCAGCTTACCTGTTCAGTTTTATTGCCATTCTTTTTAAAATATTGTCTTTATAGATTTATATGTAGTTTGTCTTGATGTTCTTTCCTTTGTTTCTTTGCTTCACTAATATGACCCAATATATGTTCAGTGATGCTTCAAATAATATGTTTAAATAGCATTGCTTTCCGTATTGTGTTATTGTGTTATACTAGTAACTGGTGTTAAAATATATCTCTACATTAATGAGCCACAGTGTGTATTATCATGTGGTGCTGCTGTGGGGCAGGAAGTCCAGGGACACTGTTTGGTCCCAGTGTGTACTGTATGTGTGTGTGTATGTTTGTGTGTGTGTGATGTCCACCCCTGTATGTGTGTGTGTGTGTGTGTGTGATGTCCACCCCTGGGGGTGTGTGTGTGTGTTTGTGTGTGTGTGTGATGTCCACCCCTGTATGTGTGTGTGTGTGTGTGTGTGATGTCCACCCCTGTGTGTGTGTGTGTGTGTGTGTGTGTGTGTGTGTGTGTGTGTGTGTGTGTGTGATGTCCACCCCTGGGTGTGTGTGTGTGTGTGTGTGTGTGTGTGTGTGTGTGTGTGTGTGTGTGTGTGTGTGTGTGTGTGTGTGTGCGTGTGTGTGTGTGATGTCCACCCCTGTATGTGTGTGTGTGTGTGTGTGATGTCCACCCCTGGGTGTGTGTGTGTGTGTGTGTGATGTCCACCCCTGGGTGTGTGTGTGTGTGTGTGTGATGTCCGCACCTGTGTGTGTGTGTGTGTGTGTGATGTCCACCCCTGGGTGTGTGTGTGTGTGTGATGTCCACCCCTGTGTGTGTGTGTGTGTGTGTGTGTGTGTGTGTGTGTGTGTGTGTGTGTGTGTGATGTCCACCCCTGTGTGTGTGTGTGTGTGTGTGTGTGTGTGTGTGTGTGTGTGTGTGTGTGTGTGTGTGTGTGTGTGTGTGAGATGTCCGCACCTGTGTGTGTGTGCTGATGGCGGTGATGCGCGTGAGGTGCAGGCTGAGGCACCTGGAGGCGCAGCGCGCGCGGCTCACACCCGCCACCAGCACCGACTCGCCGCGCCGCCTCGCGCTCCCCTCCGCCGCACCGGTTACCATGGCGACCAGAACCGCCGCCGTAATCCACAGGCTCGCGCAGCTCATCGCGGCTCGCGCTCCTCGTCCCTGCGCTACTGTCCACACACTCCGGGTCTCACACACACACACACACACACACACACACTGTCTCTCTCTCACTGTCTCTGTCCTTCACACACACACACACACACACTGAAGTGAGGCGCGGAGGAGAACTTTCATTTTTATTAATGAAGGGGGCGTGGCCACACACAGACCGGAGCGCTGATTGGAGGAGGACCAGGCGCGCGCGCGTGTATATGTGTGTGAGTAAAACAAACTGTCCTCGCGCGCCAACAGGTAGAGCAGATGGGCCATACAGCAGTGTTACACACACACACACACACACACACACACTAAACAACAACAACAAACAAGAAAGAAAACACACCCCTAAGTTAGAGTTCTGTCGTCTGTCATGTTTTATTTCTACACACAGTATAAAGTTCCTCTATAATCACACACACAAACACACACTGTACACACACACACACACACTGTACACCAGTGGTTCTCAAACTTTTTCTGTCATTCCCCACTTAAGGGGTTGAGTGAATTTTCAAGCCCCACTTGTCAACAAAATAATAATGAAATCGGCCAAATTTACTGTTTATTGAAATATCAATTCCTAAACCAATAAGATCAAACAACACCAAGTTAAAAACAGATAAAATACACGTGCAATTGTTATAAAAGGCTTATGTTGTCACCAGAGGTGGAAAGAGTAATAAAATTTTGTACTCAAGTAAAAGTACTGTTACTTCAGTGAAATTTTACTTAAGTACAAGTAAAGTTACCATTATAAAAATCTACTGAAGTAAAAGTAAAAAGTAGCTCATTAAAAAATGTACTCAGAGTAAAAGTTACCGAGTTACTTTTTTATTTTATTTTTAACAGCGGGGGTGGGATGAGGCATTCGTAGTTCAAAAAAGATGAGCAGATGTAAATCTCAAACTAGTTGTTTTTAACTGAAGGAACACCTTTGCATAATAAAGCTGTTGTCTTTGTTGTGCTTGAAAATCAAAGTGGTCACTTAAATATGGTGTTACGTCCCAGTCTAGGGTCATACAGCAAAAGACTGGTTCAGGGTTGTATTTATAATATATATAACTGTATGGAAATGGTGGTATATGGCAGAAAGAATTAGATCCAATCATTAACTGATGAAATAATGAGTTTTGTACACACACACACACACACACACACCAGGAGGAAGATCAGATTCAGGTTGGACCCAGGCCAAAATAATTTAAACAAAATGGTATTTATATTTAGTAGCTAGATTACCTGCAAAAAAAAACAAAAAAAAACACACACACAAACAAAAATACAGGTTCCTTCCCGGACTCCCTAAACCAAAAACAATGAAATTATCTACAAATATATGCAAAGACCAACCAAACCAAAGGGACAAAGCAATAATCAAAGTCAATTGGAGGCAAAAAGTCAAAACCGGAATACACAACCAAATATCAAAGCGCCAAAATCACAACCTCTTTCATCTTTCCCGCGTCTCTCTCCGGTTTATATGTGGTCGCGCTAGTCGATGACGTCACTCGGGGCGAAAGCAACCGTGTGGAAGGTCAGGTAGCTGCCGATGTCAGAAAACCTGGAGTGGAGTCTGGAGCGGCGCGCGACCAGCACATGATACACACACGCGAGCGCAACGGAGCATTTATACAAAGCATAATATTTTTATTATTTTATCATTTTCATTCATTTATTTTTTACTCAGTAGCGAATATGATTTAAAATGTAGCGAATTACAATACTTCAAACAAAACGTACTTAAGTAAAAGTAAAATTACAGATTTTTAAAACTACTTTAAAAAGTAGAAATACACAAAAAAGCTACTCAATTACAGTAACGCGAGTAAATGTAATTCGTTACTTTCCACCTCTGGTTGTCACTTATCTTTGCATAATTGACCCCATGTTTATTAGCTGCTCAGCAATCGTTTGTAGTTTTTTTGCACTGGCCAATTCTGTATGTAACTTTGAATGAAGCCATTTGTGCTTTGCTGTCCACTGATTCAGATGTTACCATGCGATTCTCCTGCTGTCTGTATTCTGCCAGCTTTCTTTCAAAGAAGTCCAGTGGTTTATTAACGTGACTGGAGTGTGTTGTCTCTAAGTGTCTTCCTAATTTGTTGGGTCTCATGCGGTCTGCTGCCAGCGGTTTAAGACACAAAACACACACGGGTCTCTCCTCTGCCCCCACCATCACCACCATGAATCCAAACTCAAGATAGGCTTCATTAGTGGTGGGTGATATAACCAAAATCTTCTAACACAGGAGAAGCAATTATCTACCTCGATAACGATATATATCACAATATAGCAATTTGTATATGAAAATGCATAAATAAAAATGAAAACACAAAGAAATTGTTTTACATAATTTTATTTTGTTTATGTAATTTTATATAAACTGTGAATTGCTGAGGTTTGCCGCATTTTACTTTGGCCATATTCGTTTGGATGTTTGGGTTTCAGATGATAGAAAAGGTTTGACGTGTTTCCACCACTTGTTAAAACAGTGCACTTGTGTACTTTCCAAATCACGTTCATCTCATTCGTATCACTTTTCTTATATCCAAACCAATTCCACACCACAGACGAGGCAGCTTTTCTCTTTACAATCTCCTCGTTGTTGGTTTCGTCACATGTAAGTAAACTCACTGCTGCTGCACTTCTTCCATTGTCGAAGTGTATGTGAAGCCAAACACATCAAAAGTGGGACGAAACCGCGGCGCCCGATTGAACCGAATATCTGCGCAAATACAGCGCAGCGCGACTATCTGGATAGCGCAGTGATGATCTGGTTTATTTGCGCAGCCCGGTCGATCGCGCAGCGCCGCTCGAATCACAAACCTGCGCGACTCAATTTATTTAAAATGTCAGGACTGTTTAATATTGTTAATATTGTTTCCGCCTTGCCATGCCTGGATTGTACGTGCGCATCCCAGCGGGATAAAATGTATTTTGATGGTCGGCGCGGTTTATTTCTGTCAGAGTGTCTCGCGCAGGTTTGTGATTCGAGCAGCGCTGCTCAAGTTTGTCCGACGTTAAACCGTTATTGTTCCACTATGGTTCCACTTTTTCTCCCGGCCCACAACTGATGTTATTTTAAATTTACTTGTATTAATGATCTATTTATTTGTGTGTGATTGTTTAGTTTTGAGCGTACGCTCTTCATTATCAATAAAGAAAAGCATGAATTAGAATAGGTACTTCCCTGTATTTCCTCCCGTTCATTGCGCCCCACCTGTCATGTCTGTATTCCCCACTAGTGGGGCGCGCCCCACACTTTGAGAACCACTGCTGTACACACACACACACACACTGTACACACACACACTGTACACACACACACACACACACTGTCTCAGTGAGAGAAATCAGCAGCAGGAAAGAACTGAGTAGTGTGTGTGTGTGTGCAGTGTGTGTGTGTGTGTGTGTGTGTGTGCAGTGTGTGTGTGTGTGTGTGTGTGTGTGTGTGTACAGTGTGTGTGTGTGTGTGTGTGTACAGTGTGTGTGTGTGTGTACAGTGAATTGAATAAATCAGCATTTTTGGCCTTTAATCACTAAAGCCATGCCTGCGCCCGAAACCGCTCCAAACTTGTTTATGTCAGTTTATATATTTATTGTGTTTTTGTTGTTGTATTCTGGTGAAGGATTTAGTGAAGACGCAGCACCGTGGGGTCCCAGGAATTATTTCCTGTAGGAAAATTTAATGTAGCAATATTATGCCAAAGCATTCAATTCATGTGCCGAGATTCAACTTTTAATTGTTCAAGTGTCAATCCTGCATCACTATAACTTTAACGTTTATAACATCTTCATAAATTCATCATTAATGACCCTGGATGTGTTTGGAAATCTAAAACTTTGGCTAAATCAGCTACTTTAATACTCCGCTAAGTGATAAATTAAGTTAAACAATATGTCTGTTAATATTTTAACTGAGGTTATTCAGAAGATGTTGATTAATTCTTTATAACAGCGTCTCCCACAGTAGTGCAGGTTTATATTAATGCACTTGATCATTTCTATAAAAAGTGTTCATTCACGGGGACATGCACAGTGCAAGCACAGCATTCAAAATAAACTCAATAAAAAACTCGTAGATGTGGTGAGGTGATGTTTATGCAACATTTACGGAAGGAGCCTCCAGTGCCAAAGCCGTATAATGTATCTTTACGTTTTCCGACATGTTCAGGACAGAAGAATTTGTTGTACTTCTTTTAGTTTTCCATGTCACCCTGAAAAATGTATAAGGAAGGAGTCTCCAGTTTTAGTGCTCTGTTGTTGGAGAGAAAACATCAGAACTGGTGTTTGTATGATTATAGCTACATTTAACATCACAATAAATGCATAAATGTATGATGCCATTCTTTAACAATTAATAATAATAATAATAATAATAATAATAATAATAACGTTTTAATTAAAAAATATATATTTTTTGTTGTGATTTTTACATTTTGTCCCTGAATTATGTTAGATTTCTCTGCATCTTAATTATAAATAAATTTCCCAATAAAATAATATTTAAAAATCATAAAATATGGTGATTGTGTGATTATGATAAATTATGTGGAGGTGTAGTTTGTACAGTATAAAGTTTTAGAGTTAAGAAAAGAAAACGTATACTTTCGTAAGTGCTTTGCTAGCTATGCTAATGCTTCTGACAAAAAGCATTAAAAACTCAAAGAAAGCAATCCTACAAACCTCTTATCTCTTTATCCAGGAAGGATAAGCTAGCAGTATGAGACGTTGTAGAGCACGCTAACAAAGCCTGCCGCCGTTAAAGTAGTGAAAATGAGTCAGCGTTTTTATTAGCGCAGCTCCCCAGAGGCTTTGTTATTTATTAGCCGTCCTAACTTCACTTTCTGCCACCACATCGGCAGCAGATAATGAGACTTTATTGCCTTTTATGTCATAAACCAGAGCGAGGCACAAACTGGGACCTGCGATTTGGCCCAGCGAGACGGCTAGCTCCGGGCTAGATCGCACTCAGCGCCAGAAATTTCAACTCGTAGTTCCATAATGAAGCCCGGAATCGGACCTTATGGCCAACAGGAAGCCGCTTGCCAGGAATAACTCATAATGTTTCGCGTTGCCCACACACACGGCGGGGCGAGCGAGCGAGCTCTCAGGAACGCCATGCTGTCCGCGCTGCTTTTATAAAAAGTGTTCTGAGGGTCAGTAATTATACGTGGCCCGTGCATGTCGTGTTTTCTCAAAAGTCTAAAGTTAAAGATCCCCGGGCGCTTGTAAACATGGAACAGCATGCATGCCTCGCACCGCGATTGTGCTCTGAATAGCTTGGAAATAAAAAACTAAAAAAAGGTAAATAACAAGATAATATAAGATCTATAAAATAAAATTAAAGTAAAGTATGTAAAACCTCAAGAATTCGACAATTCTGTGTGTTCTGTATACTACTGTACATTACTTTTATATGCCACAACAGTCATGCTACACCTCCCAGTAGCACCTGCATGTGTCTTGGTGTGTTTTTTAGCATTAGCATTTAGCCCATGCTAATAGCAATTTAACAAATAATTCCTGTTTGAGTCAAAGAGAAGCTCGTGGCTACGTCCTGACCTTCCCTCACTGCCGACAGAAAGCGAGACCGCTACGGGATGCAGCAGGCATCATTCAATTCAGTTTTATTTGTATAGCGCTTTTAAGAATTGACATTGTCGCAAAGTAGCTTTACTCGATCAAAAGAATTATTTAAGTTTGTATGGAATGTGAATGTGTATGAATCAGTATGGTCAGATAGTCCCTGGTGAGCAAGCCGAGGGCGACAGTGGCAAGGAAAAACTCCCTGAGACGGTAATAGGAAGAAACATTGAGAGGAACCAGACTCAACAGGGAACCCATCCTCATCTGGGGGAAACAGATAGCAGGAAATGATCTGCATTTATACAGTGTTAAGTGTTAGGTTCAGCTATAATAGTTGATGTTAATTGATGTTATAATAGTTGATGTAAAATGGAGTCCAGTAGTTATTGGAGACTCAGATAGACTTGTAGAAAGTTCCAGTCCTGAACTATCGAATTGTCAAGTCCACAGAGAAACAGCTGACAACACCAGTCGAGGCCAGAACCATCTTCTAAGTAGATAGAATCATCCCCAGACACCAGACGCATCCTAAAGAGACACACGGGGCATCCATGCGATGAGACCTCCAACCAGAAACCGGGCACCAGGATGGGTCAAGACAGGTCCGAAGGGCAGAGGGAGTCTGGATCACTGGCAGCTCAGGAACCACATGTGTAGCTCGACAGAGAGAGAGAGAGAAAGAGTGAAAGGGGGAGACAGGGGGAGAGAGGAAAGAGAAAGAGGGGGAGGAAGAGAAGAGGAGGAGAGATGGCAGTTAGGTATGGTCACAGTCACAATGTCTAATGTGAATGTATATTTACTGTAGAGTGCAAGCAGGGACTCCGGCAGGACTAACTATGACATCATAACTAAAAGGGAGAGCCAGAAGGAAACACAAACATGAGGGGGAACTGAGATGTAAAGCAAACAATCACCTCACCGTCAACAAACCTGAGTGATCAAATGAGAGTGAGGAAGACAGCATCTAAACATACCAGTTCACCATAATACTCTACGTCCATGAGTCCCCCAGATCTGCTCCTTTACCTTATGGCTAATCTATTTATAAAATGCTTGGCTAAATAAATAGGTTTTGAGCCTAGACTTAAACACTGAGACTGTGTCTGAGTCCCGAACACTATTTGGAAGACTATTCCATAATTTTGAGGCTTTGTAAGAAAAAGCTCCGCCCCCAGCATCATGCATCGTAGGGTTCCCGGGTGAGGTCAGCATGGTAACACAACCTGACCCGCCCCCCCTCAAGACACACACACACACACACACACACACACGCACACACAGTCAATGTGGAGGTCGACTGTGTCCAACCTCGTACCCCCCCCCCCCCGGCCATCATGTCACCTGGTTTGTGTTTGTAAGTTGCGATTAGTTCATAAATTTCAGGTTGTTCGGTCGGTTCTGTCATATTCCTGGTTGTGTGTGATATCATTAGCGATAGATTACTGTTTTTGTTGTAACTAATTGTTTCATTAGTGTTTGTTTGTAAAATTACTGTGTGTTTAATCACACTGTTTATAAAAGAAGAAGCCTGCGGCTGCATCCTCATCCTCATCCTCATCGCTTCTCACTCCTGAGACAGAGAACTAAGAGGAGACGAACTCCCTCCGTACTCACTCGTCTCCTCCGAGTCTAAACACTTCTAAACGCTTTGTTCACTCTTTATCTTCTTTTCTTTGATCTCTTTTCTTCTTTGATCCTCAACCCATTTTTTAGATTTAGCTTATTAGACCAGCTGTGTGTGTCGCATTCTTTCACTCCTGTCTTTACTCTTTGCTCTGTGCTGAAAATAACCAATAGATTAAACCATGAGCACACGGGAAGAAGAATAAGTGATCATCTCCACACTGAGGAGCCGAAACTGCTGCTGTGAGGAGTACACTGTGTGTTCAGCCCTGCTCCCAGGGGAACACTGCTCCCTCTGCCCTTCATGTAGTGCCCTAAATTAAAAGGCCACTACACTTCAGGTCCAGGAGATTCCAGGTTCACACACAGACACACACTAATACACACTGGCACAACAGACAAAACAGACACACACTAATACACACTGATACACACTGATACACAGACACACACTAATTCACTGACACACACTGATACACACTGACACACATTGATAAACACTGATAAACACAGACACACACACAGACACACACACACTGACACACAAACACACACACACTGACACACACTGATAAACACTGACACACACTGATACACTGACACACACACAAACACACACAGACACACATTGACAGACAGGTACAGAGACACACACTGACACACTCTGATACACTGACACACACCCACTGATACACACACACCCACACACACTGCCACACACTGATAAAGGGACACACACTGATACACACTGATACACACACACACACACACACACACACACACACACACACACACACACACACACTGATACACACACACACTGATACACACACACACTGATACACACACACACTGATACACACACACACACACACACACACACACACACACACACACACACACACACACTGATACACACACACACTGACACACACACACACTGATACACACACACACACTGATACACACACACACTGATACACACACACACTGATACACACACACACACACACACACACACACACACACACACACTGATACACACACTGATACACACACTGATACACACACTGATACACACACACACACACACAGACACACACACACACACACACACACACTGATACACACACACTGATACACACACACACTGATACACACACACACACACACACAGATACACACACTGATACACACACACACACACACACACACACACTGCCACACACTGATACACACACACTGACACACACACACACACACACACACTGCCACACACACACACACTGATACACACACACACACACACACACACACACAGACACACACACACACACTGATACACACTGACACACACACACTGATACACACACACACACACACACACACACTGATACACACACACACACACTGATACACACTGACACACACACACACACACACTGATACACACACACACTGATACACACACACACTGACACACACACACACACACACACACTGCCACACACACACACACAGATACACACTGACACACACACACAGATACACACACACACACACACACACACACACTGATACACACACACACACACACACACACACTGATACACACACACACACACACACACACACACACACTGATACACACACACACACACACACAGACACACACACACACACTGATACACACTGACACACACACACTGATACACACACACACACACACACACACACTGATACACACACACACACACACACACACACACACACTGATACACACACACACACACACACAGACACACACACACACACTGATACACACTGACACACACACACTGATACACACACACACTGATATACACACACACACACACACACACACACACTGATACACACACACACACACACTGACACACACACACACACACACACTGATACACACACACACACACACACTGACACACACTGCCACACACACACACACTGATACACACTGACACACACACACAGATACACACACACACACACACACACACACACACACACACACACTGATACACACACACACACACACACACACACTGATACACACACACACTGACACACACACACACACACACACACACACACTGCCACACACACACACACTGATACACACTGACACACACACACAGATACACACACACACACACACACACACACTGATACACACACACACACACACACACACACACACACTGATACACACACACACTGATACACACACACACTGACACACACTGCCACAGATTAATGATGGAGACGTCCCAGTCTGATGTTTCAGAAGGTCTTGTGTCCGTCTCTCCTGAGCGCTGCGTCTCCACACTGAGATCCTCCACATCCTCTGTAAGATCTTCAGCTTCAGCACTCGGGTGAATCCAGGAAGACGTGAAGAAATCTGTATCGAAATGTTTTTGTAACTACAGAGATGGAAAAGATTGAACATGATTTATCTCAGCAGGGGCGCGCAAACTTTTTATTATGTACTGCACAATATAATCATTAGGTTTACACTGAAGATTAGATTTAATACTGACATAGGGAAAGAGTTTCAGATAGGACAGTGTGTCTGTGTGTGTGTGTGTGTGTGACTGTGTGTGTGTCTGTGTGTGTGTGTGACTGTGTGTGTGTGTGTGTCTGTGTGTGTGTGTGCGTGTGTGTGTGTGTCTGTGTGTGTGTCTGTGTGTGTGTGTGTGTGTGTGTGATAATGAATGTATAAAATTAATTATCATTAAAATAACAAATATTATTAAACTAAAGAACACTTTTGAAACTCTGTTTGTTTGTTTCTTTAAATGATCAGAAGGATTTGGCGGGAAACCGCTTTGTCTCAAAGAGTTTGTTTCTTCGCTGTGTCCTTAGCGCCCCCTAGTGGGGAAATATAACAGCACTAGAGTTTATTTCATCACTTAACTAACACATTTGGTCCTTAGAGATTTATTCTACTGTATAACATACATTTATAAACACACACACACACACACACACACACACACCAATATGGAACAGAAGTGAATAAAGTATTATTATTATTATTATTATTATTATTGCTCCTGACAGACTAATGAACAGCACCGTCTCATCATAACAACGTCTTATTGAAACACTGTGTAATCACTGACGGAAGGAGTCTCCAGTGTCAGCACTATTTTAATGACAGGTTTTTTTAATGGCTGTTCTGTAATCGCTTTGATCGATTATTAACAGGCCGTGCTGTTTAACAGAAGATCCACTAGATGGCACTAGAGAACTGATGGTTCAGGAGGAATCCTTAAAGAATGTTGGGAATTCAGTGCTCGCTGTTCCGATATTTTTGACCTCGGCTGTAGGAAAAGTCATGTTAGAAGTGTACCGTCTCTCAGGACAGTTTAGGTACGAGGACACCTGCATGAGGTCCTGAGTGGACGAGGGTGGAGGGGTTCCAGGGTTTGGTGGTTTGTTTGTTTGCCTGTTTTCAGTCGTATGTCAGGATTTACACGTGATTGACATGACCTTTACATGACCTTTAGTGGAGCGCGTCTTCACCCAGACATGGGAAGAGTTTTCATTTCATCTCTCTTTAGTTTGTGGACGCAGCTGACATTTTCATCTGGACGATTCCACATCTGGAAGAAACGTTAATCTCTCTCGTGTCTTGTGATGAACGTGTGAGACTCCACTCGTATTCACACACTTTCAAAAATGTAAACAGCAAACAATCAGTTTAATAACTTTAATAAGATTGATTGATTTTACAAATTTCACTGCTGCACACACACACACACACACACACACACACACACACACACACACACACATAGGACACTCATAAGTATCATAAAATCTGAAATATGATGTAGAACCTCTAACCATTCCGTGTAGGAACATCTATAGATGTAATTAAACACACACACACACACACACACACACACACACACACACACACACACCATCCAGGTCGTGTAGTGTTTTTACAGATCGGTCCGACCTACAGCTTCAGCTTCCTCTCCATCTCGCCGCTCACTCGGGATGTGGATTTCCAGTGTACTGGAGCTGGAACCTTCGGAACAGAACACACACTGATTTACATAAACATAAACATAAACATAAACAGCTCCGCTTTAACACGTCCTCTATCGTAGTGTCACCTCTTTATTCCATTCTATCATCATCTCTGTCCTTTTCTGTTTTCTCTAAAATTCTACTCTGATGTTTTATTGGTATCTAATTCCTTCTCTCGGGATGCGCTGTGTGTTATTCCTCTTGCACACCGTATGTGCTTTACGTCCTGCTACCCCTCTCTCTCTCCATTTCGTTCAGTTGTAGGACTTGTAGGAGAAACCCCTCGAGGAAGGACTCTACATTACTTTCAGACAGGATGCTGGCGGTGTCGGATGGAAGCTGGTTCTCCGTCAGCTTCTTCCCGTCCTGGACATGGGTCTGGTAGAGCAGCGTGGACGGCATTAGTGGGTCGTAACCTCCATCTGCTGGTATGGAGGTGGAGGTCGAGTCCCAGGGTGGCTCACGTCGCTTCTGCCGACTCAGATCGACATCTAATCCCGTCCAGCCGTGGAAGGCCAGCGTGTTGAGGAAGGCGTGCATGGGGTTCAGGATGCCCTGCGCAAAATATAACATGCGTCAGAGTGGAGTGTTTGAAGTGAGTCCCAATTACAGGAAATTAGAAATGTACAAATGTACAGGTCGTCCCCGACTTACAAACATATACAAATACGAACAGACTGCAGTCTACTTCCGGTTCAGTTCACGCGTACAGATCACGTGTATTGCAAAAAAATACACTTCAGTGCAACAGATACTTACGATTATATACATTTTCAGTGTGTAAGTGAATGTATAAAACGTCTAAAGTCCGGTATGTTGCATGTGTGTGTGTAAGAGCCATATCGTATTTGTTATGAATTTTTTGTTGTGTTTATTTGTTTTATTTCATTTATCTTAATTTATTCTACGCATTGGTTAAGCATTTAGCATTAAGTTTATTATATAAGCCATAAGCTTTGAATGTGTTAGTTAAGCATCCTTTTTGACAATCGTAAGTTGGTCTGTGATGTCATTCCACTATTACATGCACTTGTATGACTATCGTATGATAGAAAGTTCAGTTTAGATGCGGAAGGCGACGGGAACACAAGCTTCTGACCGTAATCCAAGATCTTAGTAAGATACAGCAAATAGGTTGTTGTAAAAGTAAGAAACCGTGAGCTAACTGTAATCAGATAGATATAACAAATGTGTTGTTATAACCGTGAGGTAATCCTAAACCATCTTGATGCAGCAACTGGTGTCTGTAACCACAGTGGATTTACTCAAGACGACTGTATGAAGTGTTGATTCTTTGATGGTGGAAAATAAAATATAAGAGACAAAGAACTCAATGGACTTCGTGTCGTGAGTACGAACCTCAACCAAAGATACGCGTCAAAACTAGTGGAATAATATGTCCGCATCTACAGTGTGTGTGTGTGTGTGTGTGTGTGTGTGTGTGTGTGTGTGTGTGTGCGGGAGAAATGAGTCTGGGAGCACGATGATAAATGTCTGTCCTGTAAATCTGTCCTGATGGTGAATAATCCTAATTTCCTCAACAAAAAAAAGTTCACAGTCCAATACAGTGGAAAACAGCTCTAAGACAAAAAATCGTGTCTGGGATTGCCCTCGCAATTTAAAGACACAGAGACAACAACTGTTACATTTCACTGTGTGATTCATTTCCTTAGGTGCTGTTACAGTTTTTGGCCACATGATGGCAGTGTGGGGAAAGGGGACAGAGATTTAGTCAAGTGGATTGTTATGCTTTACATTGTATATTCACATCAAAGGTGTATAAGACTCACTTTGTTGGACTTAAGAACAAATCCGACTTAAATGAAATGCTGCGCTTGTTACCCGGCTGTCTCAGACTCACCATGATGAACCACGTGATGAGAGCGGCGTTATGAACGTTTTTCAGCTCAGATGCTTCAACTTCGGGGTGCATTTCCAAATAAAATAACAAACTCTCGTTAATCAGGTTGGGCAGCCAGCTGAAAACACACACACACACAGACACACACACACACACACACACACACACACACACACACACACACACACACACACACACACACAAGGAAATACTTTAATAATGTAGTTCAGCAAATAAGTTGGTATAAAACAATAACACAACGTCCCCCTCCCCTGTCCCTCCCCTCACCACGCCCATATCCCCTGTCACTCATCCCTGATGTGATGTAGTGGCAGTGTTTAAATAGTGAAATCACCCCATAATGATGTTCCCCAGATGTTTCCAGGCTGCGTTTGACCTGTACTTGTTGATATTTATTACCAAGGCTTGAAGCTTTTGCATTTATTGCTGTCATTACTTTGATGTTTTGCAAGTCAACCGCGACTGTTGTGTGTCTGAATGTGTTTTAAGTCAGAAACAAACTACAGCGTTACAGCGTGCTAGTGATGACAGAGGACGTGTACAACATGCTAACTATGCTAACTACTACTGTAACTCACTAAAGTACCAGGTGTATTGTTATCGTCACTGTGTGAGACCTGCAGTCGGTAAACACGCGCCTCTTCCCGTTAGCAGCTCATGAACGAATGTGAACCGCGACGTCTCACCAGATAACGAAGACCAGGAGAATCTTAACGAAGCGCATTTTGATTTCCGCTCCTAAGCGCCTCTCGTTTTCGGTGTAAATTCCTTGACGTCCTTTCAGTAATGATGTAACTGTAAAAGAGACAGTAAAGACAGATGGTACAGGTCTGCTGTAACTCATCGGGTTTAAAAACACCTTCCATCGGTAACAGGATACACGTTTTGGTAAAGAAGGGTTGATTTTTGTAGAGGAGTGAATCTCAGCCTTGACTAAATGATTCACTGATTCACACACGGACCAACTGATCTGTTTTTGAAAAGGTTTGTCATATCTCACAGTACAGCAGAACCTCTGCGTAGGAGTTAAATCCGCTCCGGAGGCGAGTTCTTAAAGTGAAATGTTGTACTGTGAAACGCTTTGTCCCATAGGAAATAATGTGAATACAGATAATCCGTTCCAGCTGCCCAAAAATATTACCAATATTACCAATTTCCAACACTATAATCATATTTTGGAAAAGACTTAAATAAATAACATAACGTATTACTGTAAATAAATAAACCATTAAACCTCACTTAACCTTAATTTTTAATTCTTTGAAAAATCAAACTGAAAATCTCCCTTTTCTTCTTGCTACCATCCTTGATAACATTCTTGTGACCCTCGGTGCTGCGTCTTCAATAATTTACACAAAATGCAAAAAAAAAATGCTTTACTTGGCTTTACACTGATGCAAACAAGTTTTAAATCGCTCCCGGACGTACACTACCGTTCAAAAGTTTGTGGTCACTTGCAAATGTATTTGTTTTTGTTTAGTGATTTATTTTCTACATTCTACAACAATACTGTGGATTTCAAAACTATAAAATAACACATATGGAATTAGGTAATTACGCAACAACAAGAAAAACACCAGTTAGTTGTTATTGTAAGACACAGAGGTCGGCCTTTCTGTAATAGTTCCTGCAAGAACAGTATTGTGTCAAGTGCATTTGCTAAATCCGTCCAGCACCATAATGAAACTGTCTCTCATGAAGGCCGTCCCAGGAGGACAAGACCAAAACCTACCTCTGCTGCAGACGAGAAGTTCATTTAGAGTTATCAGCCTGAAAAATGACCAATTAACAGCAGCTCAGATTAGAGGCGTTATGAAGTCTTTACAGAGCAGAAGTAGCAGAAACATCTCAATATCAACTGTTCAAAGGAGATTCATGCAGTTTCTGGACGCCTTCAGCTTTACAATGTAGAAAGAAATAAACATCAGGAACCATCATGGAGTTAGAAAGTGACCACAAACTTTTGAACAGTGCGTATGCGGTTTGGTCGCTCGTACGCTGGAAATGCTTCGTGTGCCGAGGTACCGCTGTATACTAGAACACTACATTTGTCACTATCTCACACTGAAGATCAGATGCTCCCACTCCCAAAGGATTGTGGGTAAAAGGAGTCTCACCAGCAGTGACGGTGCGTGTGAACAGGACCGGATTGACTAAAAGCACCAGCAGCAGGGGGGCGTAAGTGGTGACGTAGTGAGGGATCGCGTGCTGAAGGCCGTTTTCACAACTGAAAAATCAAACACCACAAACACCATCATGGTTAACTGTGACGCTTTATAAAAACTGACAACTAAACTTGAGTGTGTGTGTGTGTGTGTGTGTGTGTGTTTACCTTGAGAGAGAGGGGTAATAAAGCATCGCTACACCTTCCACACACAGCAGCACCGCTAAACCCCATGTGATCATGTGATACAGGACAATGGTGCTAAAGAAGAGTGTGTGTGTGTGTGTGTGTGTGTGTGTGTGTGTGTGTGTGTGTGTGTGTGTGTGTGTGTGTGAAAAAGAGTGAGAGAGAAAACAGTAACAGAATGAGAGAAGTCTCATGTAAAGACACGGTGAAGACTGTTACTCTGCTTATTCATCAAACCTGGTACCAGCTGACCGTCTGACCAGCAGGAACGCGTCCACCGCGTAGCAGAACGTCCACCAGAAGGAGGCGCTGAAGAACAGCTGGATCCATATCTGAGTAGAAGAACACTGTGTGAGCACATGTGCCTCTATCTCCTAAAATGTGCTGTGTTCAAGTGTGTGTGTGTGTGTGTGTGTGTGTGTGTGTGTGTGTGTGTAAGAGAGGGACATACAGCGCTGCCCGCACAGAAAACCTCAGGCCAGATGTTACTGTCGTTAGTGAGTGAGATCCGCTCGACGAGGCCGGGGGCGCCGAGCCAAACCGACGATCTGACGATCATCCCTGCACAAACACACAACACACACAACACACACAGAGAGCTTACACACCGCAGAGTAGTCCAGATGTTCAGCAGCCGCTTTTACAAATGTTTATTTTTCATTACATATGCTCATGTGTGGGTGAAGACAGAGGAGCAAAATGCCATCACACACTGAGGACAAAGACATTCAGATGTGTCACAGCGCCTGCAGGAGGCGCTAGCGCTCCAGGAAAAGTGAAGAGCACCAGACCAGCGCATGGGTTTCCACCAGAGAAGATACTTCTGCATTCATGAGTGTTTCCTGCTTACTTTCTCTCTCTGTGCAGCTAAAAATCCCATGCAGCAGCAAGTGGGGCAGGGGTGCCAAAACTATTCTCTGATAGATTGTGGAACTTCATGGTCTAGTGTGTCCAGATTCAGGAGGAATGGATGTTAGTACCCCCGTGATGACATCATCATCATCATCATCATGAAAGAGCTTGTCCTTACCCACGCATCCCAGAATGTCACACACGCTTATGATGAGGAGAATCCTGGATGAAGAGGCAGGTTTGGGGAACGGGTAGGTCCCGAGTCGCCTGTACCCCCTCCTCTTAGGGAGGATCTGCAGGACAGAGAAGATCACGCTCAATCCGGCGCTCCCTGCACACATGGCGCTGAAAAAAACAGGCTGGAAGTTGATGATAAAGTCCGTCACAGCATCACGGTTCAGACAGCAGAAGGTCTGGAGCCGAGGAGAAGCCATGTGTGTGTGTGTGTGTGTGTGTGTGTGTGTGTGTGTGTGTGTGTGTGTGTAAGGAAGAGGAGCTGCAAATAACACAAAACAAAAAAGACTTGACTTTTAGACTTGAAATCCAGTTCCAGCTGATTCTCTGCTCAGTTCTTTTCGTTTGTACAGAAGTGGAGATGAGAGGAAGGACTTCCATCCCTCTGACCTTTCATGCATTTAGTGGCCTGGAGAAAATCACGAGTTCGAGCGTCATGTGCTTCTGCTTAATTCTCCCCCTCGAGCAGCGTTACTGGAATGCCAGCGTGATGTGCTGCGCGTCCCCCTGTGGACATTCTTTTGTTGTCGAGTTTGGCTTTTTCAGGAGCACATTTTCTTACTTATAACTCGTGACCGAGTCTGCTCCACTGAAGAAAAAACAAGATTTACGTAGTAAAATAGATTTGAATAATGATAATAATCACTCATCTTCTATACCGCTCTATCCTGTAATCAGGGTCACGGGGAGCCTGGAGCCGATCCCAGGAGGCTTAGGGCACGAGGCACGAGGCCAATCCATCACACACAAATACACACAGTCTCACACTACAGGCAATTTGGGAACACCAATTAGCCTAACCTTTGCATATACTTGGACTGAGGGAGGAAACCCACCAAGCACGGGGAGAACATGCAAACTCCATGCACACGGAGACGGGAATCGACCCCGGACCCTGGAGGTGCCAGGCGACAGTGCTAACCACTACACCACCGCGCCGCTGATAATAATCATCATAAACAAATTATTGTTGGAAAGCTATAATATCCTTTCATAGATGTCATGTAGGCGGCATTGGTGCCCCCTATAAATCCTAAAACACTGATGAAGCCGACCCCGTGTAACTGCCACAGCTGAACACACCAAGCCTTGAGCCCATACAAAACACTCAAGTACTTTATAAAATGAACCTCATACTAATTCACAGGCTGGAATCTCTAGTGTACATGTACTGTATGTGATATGCTGCATAACAAACCACTGAGCTGTTAAATAATATGTTTCCTGCTGTCTAAACACACACCGTGCACTGATCACCTTTCTCATTTCGTGTCAGAAGCATGTGTGTGTAATTAGAGCAGAGCTGCGGAACAGCCCGTCGCGCCTGGGGGCAACTAGGACTCGGGTCCCAGAGAGAGAGAGAGAGAGAGAGAGAGAGAGTGGCGTCACCTGACACAGCAGGGCAGAACTGATCTGGATTCCAAATAAAATTAATACAGTAATTAACTTCTCCCCCAGTCACCCCCCAGTCACCCCCAGTCACCCCCCAGCCACCCCCCAATCATCACCCCCACATTTATTCATGGGACCTTGAGTTCATACCCAACTTAGACACCCTATCTACGCAAGACATAGATGGGTGTGGGGCATGCGGTTCATTTTAATAAAGTATAATATATATATATATATATATATATATATATATATATATATATATATATATATATATATATATATAAACAGTATATACAGTATTATTGCATCAAAATGTAGCAAATTGATGTATGGTTTTAAAAATATACATTTCCATAATGTTATATGGAATAAATGCATCTGAACAACCGGCATTAGCAAGTCAGCTAACTCTGTTTTTTTTTAACTCTGTGCTCTCAATGATGAACCACAAACTCAATCTGTGGAGTGACGAATATCACCGACAAGCGATGGAGGTTTCTCCAGCGTCACACTGACTGATAGCGAATGGATCTCCTCCATGCAGACTGTTCAATTCTCAGCCGGGGTTTTCACACCATTCCTTCTAACCCTTATGTCACATCTCGTTAGAAGATGATCTCCGTATATCTGGCATTTGCAAGTTCAACAACGAAAACTGAATCAGAGCTGCTTGTGATCAAGATCTTGCGTCTCCCAGGATGTCTCGCAGATATCATCATCTGAGGAACTGCACCATCTTGAGGTATTTCTGGACATGCATCTGACCTTACTTTCAACCTGAACTGATCATTCAATTCAATTCAATTTCATTTGTGCAGGAAATATGAAAAAAATGTGTGTGAATCAGAAAGATCAAATCGTCCCTGATGAACGAGTCGAGTGTGACGGTGCTGAGGGAAAAACTCCCTGAGATGGTAACAGGAAGAAACCTTGAGAGGAACCAGACTGAACAGGGAACCCATCCTCATCTGGGTGATAACGGATAGCAGGGATTGATCTGCACTCATACTGTGTGTTAGGAGGCTGGAAGTTCAGTATAACAGGAGATGTGAAGAAGTTCATATGGAGTCCAGTTGGTTCTTGGAGGCTTGAAGGTGCTGAAACGTTACAGTTATTGAAATCATGAACTATTTGTTCTGCATCATTTAGTGACAATATATTCCTTATCTTGGCAATGCTATCCTGGTAATATTATCTACACGAGCTTCAAATGAAAGACTGGAATCAATAATTCTGGCGTCACCTTTTCAACATCAGGAAGATCTAGACATCAGGACATTTGTATCCTAGGTTTCCTCTTGTCTACTGCAGCTCCCTCCTGAGCTTTTCAACAGCCCCAAGTTTTTTCCACACCAGAGCTGCTTTCTCTCCATTGTTGTCCATGAGATGCCTACAAGGTCGAAAATTGATCTTCCTCATGCTACCTTCTAGCCCGGCTCCACTATCCCTCCAGATATAGAGAAGATATGTTTTTCCCTTTTGAAACCTAGACGTTTCTCCTCCTGCCTGCTGAGTCACTAGCTGTTCTTTAAAAGAAAAAGATGATCAACTGATCTTAAACTAATCATTAATGAGTCCCCTCTTAAAAAATCCCCTCTTACGGGAGCTTGATCATATTCTCAGTTCTTGGCCAAGAACATACAGTAGGTTTGTGACATCAACACATTTCTAAAAGTAGCTCTGGATCAGGCCACATGTAAATGGAACATGTGAATATGAAAATGATCCTCAGCATTCATTCTGACACACAAAGATAGATTGAAAGTTGCCTAGAACAGGTGTTACTAAAGCAGACCCTGTGCTCTGTTACTTCACACATTATCCCTCCTCCTCGGTGCACAACCAACAAGCTGCTGTTCAGATACTCCAGACTCCAGGTCTACTAATGGCAGGACGACTTGCTGTGCGCTTGGTGGACACAACAGCTGTCCGTTTGTCCCTTAGGTCTTCCACAGGCGGCTTGACAATAAAGCGGAGGGTGGTGGGTAGCGCTACCAATCCTGCACCTGCTGGGAGCATCAGGACCGAGGCTGACCTCCCTCACGTCAGCTTACCCACGTTACTCTACAGGCTTATCCTTAAAGGCTTCTACAACCGGGTGCATGAGCTACAGGTATGGTGCTACTGACAGATCTGTGTGATAATCAGTGTGAGGGAGTGTTTCTTCAGATATCAGTTGAGGATGTGCAGGTCATCATCGCTGTGTTTCTTTTCCTTTCTGACTCTTTCAGCTGTATGAAAAGCAGCTTTATGGCCCCATGTTTAAGGTCAGCAATGGCAAGTTTCACGCCATTTCACTGTGTAACGTGGAGCTGCTGGAGGAACTGATGAGGAAAGATGAGAAGTTCCCCTGTAGATCAGACATGACCCTGTGGACTGAATATCGAGATATGAAGGACTTAGGCTACGGACCTTTCACTGAGTAAGCCATAAATAACAAAATGATCAAATCTTAATTTAAAACATATTCATTAAAAGAATAAATACTCATTTTTATTGATTTGCCTGAAAAAATGACTTGTTTTTTGATATGACGTTGTGTATGTCATTAAAGCTAAACTACCTGCTTTACCGAGAAATGATGAAGTCACTTGTTTAGTTCAAAGTTTTCTGTTCGGACAGAGAAGGAGAGAAGTGGTACAAACTCCGGGCAGCGCTGAACAAACGCATGCTGCATCCCAGGGATTCTGTCAAGTATGAGAATGTGGTGAACGATGTGATTACAGACTTTATCAAAAGGATTTACCATCTGCGTGAGACCAGCTCCACTGGAGACCTGGTGACCAACTTCTCTGATGAGCTGCACCGTTTCTCTCTAGAAGGTACGTCAGGTCCACATGTACAGGTGTCTAGCAAAGTATCATTGGCATTTATAAGATTAAACTTTTGTTGGTGGCGTAAGTCTTCACACTCAACACCCCAGCTGTGATCTCTCTCTCTCTCTCTCTCTCTCTCTCTCTCTCTCTCTCTCTCTCACTCTCTCTCTCTCTCTCTCTCTCGGCTTTGCACGTCTAGAATGTGATCCTTTCATCCATTCTTATTACTACAGATGTCAGATTAGACAGATTGGATCAGACCATTCAAACAGTTCCCCTAGTGCTTAACAGTGGGCCAGAATCCTCAGATATAAGGACTAAACCACACGTTTTTGCTTTTTTCCCTCCATCTCTGTAGAAAGCACGGATTCGTGTACTGTCCTTTGTTTTTTTTGTTTTTTTTGCAATAATATATACATTTTCCCCACAGTTCACGGTCATGGCGTATACATTTATGAAACGCCAGTTAAGTTGATTTAATTTCCAGGATGCGACACTGTAGGCAGGAATTCCTAAACCCATTACATCATGTGTGTATGTGAAACAGGGATAGCCTGCATACTGTTTGAGACCAGGATTGGCTGTCTGAAGAAGGAGATTCCAGCTGAGACTCAGGACTTCATTAACTCCATCACGCAGATGCTCACGTCCAGTGTGTTGGTGCTACTGTTTCCCAAGTGGACGCAGAATTATTTGCCATTCTGGAAGCGATATACAGCCGGCTGGGATGGAATATTTTTATTTGGTGAGATAAACACATCTCAAGTTCTTTTCATGTCATAGAACTTAAAGCTCAGAGCATTTTAGCAATTATTTGTTTACCTTTTTTTGTTTAAATAAATATATATATATATATATATATATATATATATATATATATATATATATATATATATACAGTATAGGGCTCAGGATTGTGCAGTAAAGGTGAAGGGTTAAGTTTTTAAGGGTTTTAAGATCTCTATACTCTGAAATA
Source organism: Channallabes apus (assembly GCA_030522415.1). Taxonomy (NCBI): domain Eukaryota; kingdom Metazoa; phylum Chordata; class Actinopteri; order Siluriformes; family Clariidae; genus Channallabes; species Channallabes apus. The sequence continues at coordinate 49,292,157 of CM060109.1, forward strand.
GTGCCAGATATTTTGATATAAAGCTTGTAGATCTTTGATATGAGATTATCTAAAAGTGTATCGAGTAGAATTTGAGCATTAGCAGGATGAACAGTGGAATGATTTGTTCCCTCCTTGAGTCCACTTTCTACTTCTGTACATAAAGCCCCATGACCATGAACGTATTTATAATAAAGCACAAAACCACTGCACCGTCCACCTAAGAGACTCGTCTGCTCTGGGTTTGTTAGCACACAAGCTGATTGACAAGAAGATGGAGGACATTCAGAAGCTGCTGGATGCAGATCAGGAAGTTGAAGGAGGGTACCTGAGTTACCTGCTCTCTAAGACCAACATGAGCAGAAGGGACGTGTACGGGAGCGTGACTGAGCTGCTCCTGGCAGGAGTCGATGCAGTGAGGATCACTTACTTACATTACTGACTGTGAACGATTAGTACAAAATGTATGATTCTTGGTAATGAGAAGTCTGATGGAGGATAAAATACTGTACACTGAAATATCCTTTTGCTCAAGACATCCAGCTCTATAACCTGGGCCCTGTACCTGCTGGCACGGAACCCAGAAGCCCAAGACACTTTGTACCAGGAAGTGAGCAGCATCGTTAAGGAGGACAGAATTCCATCAACTGCGGACATAAGCAGAATGTCGTACCTGAAGGCTGTCATCAAGGAGACACTCAGGTAGACACTTTGCGTGTAGTCTCCACCCTGAAATGTTAAACAGGTTTATACACAAACAGTTAGGATTTGTTTAGCAATTATGGCGCTAATTTGTTAGTTATGTAACGAGCACTTCTGAAGGATTAAAGCGGTGCCGCGTCGGTAAATTCCACCGCACCACAATATGTAGGATAGTGCGATGCAAATAGACCAAAACAGCATTCAAACCCAATTTGTTTATATAATAAATCCCTGACATGTAATATGCAAATCATTTCAGGGTGCAGAAGAATGAGGGCAAAGTTGATCTGGCAGGATATATAAGGCACTGTAAAGGGTGGGGCGCAGGGGTACCTCTCTTTTGCAGTGTGTGTAACAGAGATGTCCAGTGCTATATAATAAACATCTACCGTTTTTTTTTTTTCACATTTTTTTTATTGAACAATTGAACATATTGAACATATCGAAAGCAACTAATTGAATGTATTATTATTATTAGATGAAAAGAAAAGTGAATTTTTTTTTTGAAAAACTCCCTACCCACCCCAAACATACCCTAAAACACACACACACACACACACACACACACACACACACACACACACACACACACACCCTAGCATCCTTCGGCTCAAACTAATCTGTGTGAATGAGATTGGTCGTACACACACTCCGATGTTTGACCCAGTCCAGATAATCATTCAGCCAGTACCTGTAAACTTGCAAAATAAGCAATAAATGGTTGCCATTTGTGAAAAAACATATTATTAGAACCTCTCAGTGTATATTTTATCTTTTCTAGCTTAAGAAAAAATAATAAATCTTTAATCCACTGAGAGATTGAGGGACAATTAACGGACTTCCAGTGTAAAAGTATTGTACGTCTGGCCAACAAAGATGAGAAGGCGACGACATCTTTATCTGCAGAACTTAATGATAATGAAACATCTGTAATGCCAAATATAGCAGCAGTTAATGGACATGGCTTCAACTGTACCCCAAGTATAGTGGACATGAGATTATACAAACCTGTCCAAAAGTTGTGCAGGTTTGGGCACAAAAAGAACATGTGACTTAAGTTACAGCACCTGTCACATCTGTCCTCAACATCAGGAAATATTTCAGCCAGCCTTGATTTGGAATAATGGACTCTGTGCAAAACCTTAAACTGAATAAGACTGAGACGGGCACATGAAGAGCTGGAGCGTATCCTGTCTATAACATTCCTCACTCAACTGCAATCCCAGTTCATTTTCCCAAGCAGCTCTGGTTTTAGCCATTTTACAATCACCAAAAGATAAAATAAAATGATATATTCTTGATATCACACCTCTCCGATATGGATTAAATGTGATCAGATTCTCCCAGGGCTGCTCGGGAGGTATAGAAGGAAAATTAGGAAATCGCTTGGTTACAAAGTTGCGAACCTGCAGGTAACGAAAGAAATGAGCAGCGAGCAGATCACACTCCAAGGACAGACTAGTAGAGCTTTTAAATACTCCATCTTCATACAAATGGTAAAAATCTGTGATGCCTTTGTCGTGCCATGATAAAAATGCTGAATGTAAAAGTCAGGGACGAGGGAAACAAATGATTTTTATGCAGTGGACCCATTGCTGACGCAGATCCAAATTGTGCCGTCTAAACTGATACCAAATCTTAACTGTGTTAAGTAGCACTGGGTTATCAGTGTATTGAGCGGGTTTGATTGGAAATGAAGTGCAAAGTAGAGCTAATGTACAGGATGGTTTACAAGACAGTAACTCTAATTTGCACCATCGGGGTTCAGATGAGTTTATACAAAAGGTTAATTTTTGAATATGTGCAGCCCAGTAGTAAATTAGAAAATGAGGCAGAGCTAGTCCACCACTAAGTCTACATCTCTGTAGTAAGGTCTTACGGATTCTAGGGGGTTTTCCAGCCCAAAGAAAAGAGATTATGATTTTATCTAAGGAATCAAAAAAATACTTAGGAAGAAATAAAGGGAGTGATTGAAAAAAATTAAGAAATTTAGGAAGAATGGTCATTTTAACTGCATTGATTATTCCAGTTAAAGAAAGAGGCAGATTGCTTCATCTCTGAATATCAGATTTCACATCGAAGAAAAGTTGTCATGAGAAAGGTCAGATAGAGAACGAGTCACTGTAATACCAAGATATTTAAAGCCTGAACGATTGAGTTTAAAAGGCAGGTTTAGATGCTGAGGTTGTAAAGCACTATTATTAACTGGGTAGTATTCACTCTTATGCAGATTTAGTTTATACCCAGAGAAAGAACCAAAATCATCCAAAATGGTTAAAATAACAGGAATAGAGGCTGCAGGGTTCCTAAATTGCCCGTAGTGTGTGTGAGTGTATGTGTGTGTGCCCTGCGATGGATTGGCACCCTGTCCAGGGTGTACCCCGCCTAGTGCCCGAAGTCTCCTGGGATAGGCTCCAGGCCCCCCGCGACCCTGAACACAGGATTAAGCGGTATAGAAAATGAATGAATGAATGAATGAATGAATGAATGAATGAGGCTGCAGGATCAGTAACATACAGCAACAAGTCATCAGCATATAGGGATAATTTCACCTCTACTGTTTTTGTGATTTAATTCAAAGTCTCCAGAGTTGTTGATTTATTTTCCACCACACCTAAAATCTAAAAGCATGTGTCTGATCACTTTATCTGCTTTTAACACAACACATTCATCATGTTTAGGATATACCCAGCTGTTCCCCTAAACGGACGCGTTATGACAGAAAGTGACGTCATAATTGGAGGACACTTCTTCCCAAAAAAGGTGACAGCATTTTTTCCCTCATTATAACCTATACACAGTATACATATGCTCTATATTTAGCAGTTTTTAACTTACAATTGTTTAACAGACCTCATTTGCGCTCTACCATTACGCAATCAGTCAGGACGAGACTGTCTTCCCTGAACCGAGGAGCTTCAAGCCAGAACGCTGGTTACGGGATGGACATGAGAGGCCGAACCCATTTGGCTCCATCCCTTTCGGGTTTGGAGTGAGAGGGTGTGTTGGTAAACGCATCGCTGAACTGGAGCTGCAACTAATTTTGGCAAGGGTAAGAAACCAGAACCTGTTACTGCATCATGGAAAGAATTTTACTGTACTGTTAATGTGATAGCAGTCTTGAACCATGAGCCGAGTCGAGTAATTCTAACCACAGTATAATGGCCTGAAGTGCATTGTAAATTACTGCTCTCTGATTTAAATCTTTGTACGAGCAGCCTCAACCTTATTTTCCTGAGACTTGATGAGCCTCTGGCCACTGTGATGTCCTGGGTATGGTGTTTATCTAAGCCCAAGTATTACTTTTTGGGATTTGTTTTGAGCCCTGCCCATCAGATTTTACACAGCAGCCTACTAAAATGTGAAGGTGGTCAGCCCAGAAACATTAGTGGATGATGGAATTGTCCAGGTAGTTGACAGCATGGGGTGGTGCTGTGTCCCCATGGAGGCCTAAACTGACACGGCCAGTGTCCTCTTGTGGTGCTCAAGTTGGCTTTCAGTTCATGTGTCAGGACCACCTACCAGTATCCTTTCACCAGTTGCAGTAGAAGCGAGCTCACCCCAGCCACTCGACTAGATCTTTAGCTTGGGTTAGAAGGTAAGAGACCTTGTTCAGGCACAAAAAGTCATTACATTGTACACCTGGTCTATCGAGCTTGGGCACCACCAATTCATGCAGCTCCTGGGACCTATGGTTGAGCAGACCACACTCCTCGTTCTCCTAGAGAAGACACTAGCAAGAGCTGAGACAGGAGGCACAAACTCTATGCATTTTTAACAAAAAGGCCAGCACTTCCCCCAGTGTATGTAAAAAAAACAACAAAACAAATAATGGCTCAGATGCTCTGAGCTTTAAGGGCTACAGTATTGAAAAATATTTTAAAATATTTAAAAAATGTCTAGTACAATGTCTAGTGCCGCAATGGTAAAGTGCTCGCCCGATCATCCCGAGGGAATCGTGAGTTCGATTCCCAGGTGATGCTGTTACCTCTCGCAGTCGGAGGTCTGTGAGCTCACGCAAGTGGATAGCGATGTCCTCTGAGTGTTACTCCGCCCCCGATGGTGCGTGAGCGAGCAGTTCGAAAAAATGTGGTTGGTTGGCGTCACATGGTTATTGAAAGGGCACTTTCCATTTAAATTTCATATCTTCTCTTCCTGTGGGCCGATTGTGATGAAATAAAGCCTATATGTTACTTCAAGCTCAGGTAAATACACCATAAAAACCCCAATACACTTCCTTCAGTAGTTTTAATGTGATGCGTGCACAAACAGACAGAAGAAAATTCCAAAAAACACCTTGATGCGTTCTATTATCGCTATTTCTAGTATCTTACTGTACGCCCCCCCAAAATATATTTTTTAAATATCTTCAATGTACAGACACGCCCACTTTGCAGTTTTATTATCACTTACTCACTTATCTTCTATACCGTGTTATCCTGTATTCAGGCTCGCGAGGACCTGGAGCCTATCCCAGGAGAGGGCACAAGAAAGGGTACACCTAATCTATCGCAGGGCAAACACACATACACACACTCACACACTACGGGCAATTTGGGAACGCCAATTAGTCTAACCTGCATATCTTGTGGGAGGAAACCGGAGTACCCGGAGGAAACCCATCAAGCACGGGGAGAACATGCAAACTCCATGCACACGAGGACAGGAATCGAGCCTGGCCGGGAATCGAACCCAGACCCTGGAGGTGCAAGGCGACAGTGCTAACAACTACATAACCGTGCCGCCCAGTTTTATTATATGTGTAGATATTCAAAGCTTTCACTTACAGTACACATATGCTCTTAGATATTGATCTCTTGTTCTTTTGTTTTTATTTCCACAGATAATTTCGAAGTTCAAAGTGAAGCTGGATCCCAACGTAGGAGAAGTGAAAGCGGTCATGCGTTTCGTGCTTGTGGCAGACAGACCACTCAGTTTTCGTTTTCTGGAGCGAAAGCATGCTGTTAGTGTGTCACAGTATTTAACACAAATCACTGATTCTCAGTAGTCCTCTTCCATCGGCACTTCTCTCTGAAACACTTCTTCTGCAACGCCGTGCAGGACATCAGTATCACCATTCAGAATTAGGATCGTATCATCCAGTATAGCAGCAATAATAGTAACACTCGGTGTTAGATCTTTGTTTTTTTGTTTTACGAGGGTGAGGAAATGAGTGTGGTACCAATACTTTTTGCATATGCAAACACAAAATAATCATGTAGTATATTACACTGCCTGGATGAAAAAACGTCACCACCTGAATTTAAGTTATCAAATTTAGTAAGACTGGATAATTACTGCAGTGATTAACACGGTTCGGCTGCAACAGGTTTATTAAACCCTGAAAGGACAGTGGTGCAGCATCATCCAACAGGAGAACAGCGTAGTGGGAGCAACACCTTTTACTAAGACATGATGAAGAGCTTCTGTTTATCTCTCCAAAGCTCGAATGTGTGGAAGGAACTTGAGGAACTTCTAATATCTTGTTTTCCTTGTTTGACACACGAGTCATTTGCATACAGTTCCACAAATTCCTGAAATTATAGCTTGAATAAAAGATCAAAAGAAGACAGGAGTGTTTGGGGGGACAACAGAAAAATGTCAAGACACCTTTCTGAGTCATGCTTATCTGTTCTGTCAGTCACAGTTACAGCAATAGATCATAAGATCGCAATTTATGTACATGGAAAAGAGCAGATACTGTAGTTCTTTCTTCTGAGTGTCACGCAGTGTGGCGCAGCAAGAGCTCGAAAATATAGTGACTCAATATTATTTAGCTTACAGGTCATGTAATCCATCTGTGGTGGAAATCCTGAAAACACTCTAAAGACTATAAATCATTCATACACTGGGTGTAACTGTCACGTTTCCCTCTCTGTCTGCGTCTGGAGTGGGTGCGAGGCATGATCGCGGAGGCAAGCTGACGGTTAACAAAGTTCTTTATTTTGAAAACATAAACGAAATACACTCCAACACAAACTACTTTCGGTAACGGTTGCTAGACGCCTGACTGGAGTCCAGCCAGGCTATTTAAAGAACTAAACATAACACATTAATCAAATTAACTTCCCTCGGTTCAGGTGAGCTTCTACGTCACCTGACCGAGGTGCAAACTGGGAAATGAAGTCTAACTGAACGGAAAACAAAACTACAACACAAAAAGACAACATAAATATAAATGGCGCTCTGGCGCCATCTAGGGGTTAACCGTTACATTACCCCCCCTCCCAAAAATGCTCCTCCGGAGCATCACCGGAGGACCCGGACACCCAACCCAATGTTCTACCTCTAGCCTCCTATCCAGGAGGCTGGGTGACGGGGCTGGAGGCATGCTCTGCGGCTGCTGGGCTGGAAGCGTGCTCGGCGGCTGCAGAGCTGGAAGCATGCTCGGCGGCTGCTGAGCTGGAGAAGCGCTCGGCGGCGGCAGGGCTGGAGAAACGCTCGGCTGCTGCAGAGCTGGAGAAGCGCTCGACGCAGGCGTTGGAGCGGTCACTGCGCTCGACGCAGGCGTTGGAGCGGTCACTGCGCTCGACGCAGGCGTTGGAGCAGTCACTGCGCTCGTAGACGGCGTGGGAGCGGTCACTGCGCTCGTAGACGGCGTGGGAGCGGTCACTGCGCTCGTAGACGGCGTGGGAGCGGTCACTGCGCTCGTAGACGGCGTGGGAGCGGTCACTGCGCTCGTAGACGGCGTGGGAGCGGTCACTGCGCTCGTAGACGGCGTGGGAGCGGTCACTGCGCTCGTAGACGGCGTGGGAGCGGTCACTGCGCTCGACGACGGCCCTGGAGCGTGCAGTGCGCTCGACGACGGCCCTGGAGCGTCCTCAAAGCCGGGAGGCGGCGGCAGAACATGTGCGTGGGACAGCGGCTGCTGACATGCTAGCTCGCTGTCCTCGAAGCCGGGCGGTGGCGTTGGAGCGTGCACGGCGCTCGCCTGCAGCGTTGGAGCGTGCACGGCGCTCGCCTGCAGCGTGGGAGCGTGCACGGAGCTCGCCTGCAGCGTTGGAGCGTGCACGGCGCTCGCCTGCAGCGTTGGAGCATGCACGGCGCTCTCCTGCAGCGTTGGAGCGTGCATGGCGCTCTCCTGCAGCGTTGGAGCGTGCACGGCGCTCTCCTGCAGCGTTGGAGCGTGCACGGCGCTCTCCTGCAGCGTTGGAGCGTGCACGGCGCTCAACGACGGCTCAACGTCGTCCTCAAAGCCGGGAGGCGGTGGTAAAACGGGTGCGTCGGACAGCAGCTGTTTACACGCTGGCTCGCTGTCCTCAAAGCCGAAAGGCGGCGGTAATACGGGTGCGTCGGACAGCAGCTGTAGACACGCTGGCTCGCTGTCCTCGAAGCTGGAAGGCGGCGGTGAAACGGGTGCGTCGGACAGCAGCTGCTGACACGCTGGCTCGCTGTCCTCAAAGCCGAAAGGCGGCAGTAAGACGGGTGCGTCGGACAGCAGCTGTAGACACGCTGGCTCGCTGTCCTCGAAGCTGGAAGGTGGCGGTGCGTCGGGCAGCGGCTGCTGACACGCTAGCTCGCTGCTGAGTGTTTGCACGAGAGGAGAAAGCTCCGAGCCCGCTTCGCGGTCATCCCGGAAGTGGAGGATCATCTGCTGGAGCTCCTTAACATGCTCCAGCATTTCACTCACCCGTTCCGGCTCCGGAATCCACCACATGAGCTCCTCCTCTCTTTGCTGCTGCTCTGCCTGGGGTTTTATTTCCCCCTCGTCACCGCCGTACTTGGGCTTCCTCGCCCTTCTCTTCCGGCCAGTGCGGGGAACCACGTGACCCCGTGCCGCGTCGCCCCTGAATGGCGTCCGCCGAATGGCGAGCCTGCAGCCCTCCCAGCTTTGTGGTGTCTCTCTCTCTGTCTCCTCGCTGCTCTCTCGCAGGTGCTCCTGCTCCTCCAGCAATCTGTACTCGCAGCTGCGGTACATCTCCTCCTCGTCCTCTACCAGCCCGATGTTATAGTCCCAGCCGTAGTCCTCCTCTTCGCTGTCCTGCCAGTTCGTCAGCTCGGGCAAGATGGCCACTGCGCCCCCCCCAAAAAACTTCAGGAGGGGATCCTCCGCCATGCCTCTTGGTTGGTCTAGCAATCTGTCACGTTTCCCCTTCTGTCTGCGTCTGGAGTGGGTGCGAGGCATGATCGCGGAGGCAAGCTGACGGTTAACAAAGTTCTTTATTTTGAAAACATAAACGAAATACACTCCAACACAAACTACTTTCGGTAACGGTTGCTAGACGCCTGACTGGAGTCCAGCCAGGCTATTTAAAGAACTAAACATAACACATTAATCAAATTAACTTCCCTCGGTTCAGGTGAGCTTCTACGTCACCTGACCGAGGTGCAAACTGGGAAATGAAGTCTAACTGAACGGAAAACAAAACTACAACACAAAAAGACAACATAAATATAAATGGCGCTCTGGCGCCATCTAGGGGTTAACCGTTACAGTAACGCAGTAACGCAGGTCTTATTCTAACTTCTGCAGAAGAACCAGAGTCTCATAGAGCAAACAGTGCAGCATGGAGACACCTACACCCTGTACTGTAGATGATGTTCCCTCATTCAAACTCATGACCTTCTTTATCTAATCTGGGCCAGGGGTAGCTCAGTGGTTATGGCATTGGACTACGGTTCGGAAGATCTCAGGTTCAAACCCCACAACCTCAAGTTGCCACTGTTGGGCCCTTGAGCAAGTCCCTTAACCCTCAACTGTTCAGATGTGTAATGAGATAAAAATGTAAGTCGCTCTGGATAAGAGCGTCTGCCAAATGCCTAAATGTAAATCTTATTATTTATTCAGTAGTAACTACAATCAGTTTGTTTCTGCTTTGTTCTCCACCTTGTCTTCTTGTGTTTCATCAGACAGGTTTAAAGCGTCTATAGTCTACGTGGCACACATAGTACAAAGATCAGAATTAATACATGATTAAAATGTGATTTTTCATTACAATCCCCCCTTTGGTCAGTCTATGACAACTTTACACATTTATTACGTCTAATAAATGCATTTTACTATTACACATTTTAAGACGATATTTAACTACAAATAACATTAATGCTGTATATTAGGTAAATTCATCAGACGCCGTCTCTCCAACTAACCCTCTAATGCATACAGGAGGCGTAACACAAACTAACCAGAAAGCATTGGTGCTTCATGCTACAACTACATGCTTCATAACTGTCTGAGGATTTAAACAGGACCTTTCCTGAGTCCGTACCCAAGTCATTATAATAATAATCGTCACCTGGTGTTTCAGGCCAGTCTGGAGTCGGGTCGTCCCAGTCATTCCCATTGTGTGGAACCCATTAGTCTCAGTCCAGTCAGTGTTCTGATGCTCGGTGTTGTTGTCAGTCTGCTGCAGCATTCGATAGTTCCCAGTGTTTAACATTAGGTCTCGTATACACCTGTAAAAGACGCGGAGCTCCACACAGTAAAACACTATCAGCTATCAATCCAAAGGCTAACCCAATGTGGTCCAAGAATGATCTGCTGGGGGAGGGGTCTGTAACGCCTGTTTAATACTGTTAAGATGTTTCTGATATTCTGCTGATTCTGGTGGTATGTAAAACATTTCGCTGCATATCATACTGTGTATGTAACAAATAAAATTGGAGTTTGAAAAGCAGGAGGTGTCTAACACTTTACATACTGTACCTCACCCTCACCCCTGTACCTGTACCTCTCGGACAGTAAGATGTCTAAAGACATTCTCTTCGGGGTCTCTCTGACCCGCTCAGGTTTGTTATTGACTCATTGCGAAGCACGTACAGTGTTATTCTTCAGTGTCAGTAACAGGTATACTCAGAGGTGGAAAGAGTAATAAAATTTTGTACTCAAGTACAAGTACTGTTACTTCAGTGAAATTTTACTTAAGTACAAGTAAAGTTACAATTATAAAAATCTACTCAAGTAAAAGTAAAAAGTAGGTCATTAAAAAATGTACTCAGAGTAAAAGTTACCGAGTTACTTTTTTATTTTTTTTAACAGCGGGGGGTGAGGGAGGGGGGGATGAGGCATTCGTAGTTCAAAAAAGATGAGCAGATATAAATCTCAAACTAGTTGTTTTTAACTGAAGGAACACCTTTGCATAATAAAGCTGTTGTCTTTCTTGTGCTTGAAAATCAAAGTGGTCACTTAAATATGGTGTTACGTCCCAGTCTAGGGTCATACAGCAAAAGACTGGTTCAGGGTTCTATTTTAAACTGTATGGAAATGGTGGTATATGGCAGAAAGAACTAGATCCAATCATTAACTGATGAAATAATGAGGTTTGTACACACATACACACACACACACACACACACACACACACACACACACACACACACACCAGGAGGAGGATCAGATTCAGGATGGACCAGGCCAAAATAATAAACAAAATGGTATTTATATTTAGTAGCTAGATTACCTGCAAAAAAAAACAAAAAAAAAAAACACACACACAAACAAAAATACAGGTACCTTCCCGGACTCCCTAAACCAAAAACAATGAAATTATCTACAAACAGGGGCGGACTGGCCATCGGGAGCACCGGGACATTTCCCGGTGGCCTGACGGTCGTTCTGGCCTGCCGGCTGCCGCTGTGCAGACGATCAGCCTGGCATGTGATAGGCTGGTGTGCAACTACTAATTAATTGACGGATCTCTCAATCTACGAATCAGGCAATGGAAAGGGAAGATTAGAAGATCAGGAGGGAAAATTACACTCCCACATGACCTCCCACATGACCCAACGTCAGCGACGCACTGCCTAATATCTGGCTATATCCAGAGACAGGGTATATCTGACTAAATGGTTAAAAAAATGGAGCGTAAACGCAAAGGAGGAGCAGAGAGAGAGAGAGAGAGAGAGAGAGAGAGAGAGCGTATAAAAAGGGAAAAAGCCCCGGCCGCAGACGCAGCAAGCTGCTGCAAAATCCCAGCCATGTTCGCCAGTAAGGGAACAGGTCGGTCAAGATTACATTTACATTATATTTATAATAATTTGGCAGACGAACACTTTCATCCAAATCACTTAGATAATCACAATAGATAAAATTAAACCCAACAAACGAGCAACAATATGTAAGTGCTGCTGTGCTGTGTCAAGTCTCGTTTCGTCTACATGTAGCATATTTTTAATATAATAAATAAAATGAATAAAACGTAGACAAAATAGTGTTAGTGGGTCAAATTTTTTAAATAATAAATAAATCAAGTAGATGGTATGGAAAAGAATACAGTATTAGTTATTTAGATTTTTCATTTCTAGTCTACAATATGCAGCCTGCAATGTTTGTATGTTTATTTATTTATTTAGAAAAGGTGAGGAAGGAAGCAGCAGTAGCACTAGTGCTGCAAATGCTCCTGCTGTTGAGCTACAGTAGAGGTGGTGGACAGTCCAGCGTTAGAGTCAGAGCAGGAACCTTCAGGTAAAGTTTAAGATAAGCAAAACTAAACATGCAGGCAGCAGCTATACTTTTTAAACAACATGTGCTTTTTATGATTTATAAGATCAGTAGTAGGACTGTGATTTTGGGGACATACAACTGATGGCTGCACAATTATAAATACAGATTATTGAACACGCTTATTTCATATTGCAGAGCAACTAGATGTGCAGAGTGAGAGAGAGAAGGATTCAGGGAAAGATGAAGGAGACCGTGAAATCACTAGTAGTGCTAATTACTTACTGTTTACTCTTACTGCTCTGTTCCACATAATGCCATAATTGAGTAAACATTGTTATCTGTTACTTACGCTGTCATAGGTTTTGTTAAGTTTATTTGTGTTTCTGATACATTTGGTATACTAGAGTTGAGCACTGAAAATACATAAAATGTAAAATTTCAACATGTGAATGTGTCTCTTATTATCTCTTTTAAAAAGCCAATTTTCTATTTGTCATTGGTTTGGTAGTATAAATGGTGTATTCCTAGTGAGTTGTTAAGGGTTATTTTTTTATTCATTTATATTGCATCTGGTAGTCAACTGTACCTGTTACAATAATAGGGTTCGCCTACAGGTTTATCAGTCCAGTAGATTACATGAATAGGGTGGTGGTGACTGCAGCAGCAGAGGTGGCCTGGGAGTGGAGTCAAATTCCCGGCCTGAATTATTGTCCCAGTCCGCCACTGTCTACAAATATATACAAAGACCAACCAAACCAAAGGGACAAAGCAATAATCAAAGTCAATTGGAGGCAAAAAGTCAAACCGGAATACACAACCAAATATCAAAACACCAAAATCACAACCTCTTTCATCTTTCCCGCGTCTCTCTCCGGTTTATATGTGGTCGCGCTAGTCGATGACGTCACTCAGGGCGGAAGCGACCGTGTGGAAGGTCAGGAAGATGCCGATGTCAGAAAACCTGGAGTGGAGTCTGGAGCGACGCGCGACCAGGACATGATACACACACGCGGCGCAACGGAGCATTTATACAAAGCATAATATTTTATTATTTTAGCATTTTCATTCATTTATTTTTTATTCAGTAGCGAATATGATTTAAAATGTAGCGAATTACAATACTTCAAACAAAACGTACTTAAGTAAAAGTAAAATTACAGATTTTTAAAACTACTTTAAAAAGTAGAAATACACAAAAAAGCTACTCAATTACAGTAACGCGAGTAAATGTAATCCGTTACTTTCCACCTCTGGGTATACTAACTCTTTTACCTCAAGGAAAGGGTTCAGCCTACTGTATATTAGCTCTCAAACTAGTCTACAGGTTTGTAACGAGTGTAACCTTGAAACCTACAGTACCAGGTCCATCTCTTTTCCATGGATGATCCATCCATCTCCTGTTATACTGAACTTCCAGCCTCCTAACATCCAGACTGACTGCAGATCAATTCCTTCTATCTGATATTGTTTTTTCTTGCCACCGTCGCCCTCAGAGACAATTTGATAATTCTGATTTATATTTTTTGTAATGATTTGTATACATAATTTTTCATTTCTTTAAAAGTGCTATACAAATAAAATTTTATTGAATATTTAGTTAAAGTAAATAAGTAGTGTTTAGCTGTATTATTTAGGATTTTCTAGCTACACAATTTAGCCTTGCATATCTTGCCAAAGGGAATCAATTATTTCCAATTAATCACTTCCAGAGACAGTCTAATGTGCCTGATTGGTGAGGTCATATGGCTTTTCATACCATTGTTATGGGGAAGACTGGCAACTTATTCTCTAATTCTCTCCCTTCCTGTCTCAGACACTCAGGTTTTTACTAATCACACCCCGCACGCATCACGTTCCCTCCAATCTTCCAGCACTGCTCGGCTGGTGCCACCATGAGGAACACAAGCATTTAGACAGTTTTCTGTCCTGCTTCCTAGGTGGAGGAATGAACTTCCTCTAGGTGTCTGTACAGCCAAGTCACAAGCGATGTTTAAGTGATGACTAAAGACCTATCTGTTTTTGGGCTAACATCAACCCCCACCCCCACCACTCATTAATTAAATAAAATATGGAAATTCTTATGGACCTAGAACTTATAGTTGTTAATGTAGTTAACCAGTGCAAGGATATATTCCTTGATGGATAAGAACTTCTGCCAAATGCCTACAGGTAAATGTAAATGTGCACACGAGCTCCCAGGCAGTTAAGAGTGTTTATTTGCATGAGAAATGCGGAGGCAAATCTTCTTGTCTCATGGAATGCTGTCATGACATTTCTGACAGTTCTGCACACACACACACACACACACACACACACACACACACACACACACACACACACACACACACACACACGGATGTGATAGGAACATGCAGGAAAATTGTGACCGTGGTACTCTTTAAAAGTCTTTAAAGAGACATAAAGCATATATTAAAATATTTGTATTTGATTTTTCTTGTTTGTCCAACTATAACTTTGGTAACTGTGGTTGTTACCGAAGTGAAAATCAAATTAAAGTGGGAAATTGAGAATTTGATGCAATAAAAACAAGACCTGTTAAGAGACAGGTTATTAACCAGGTTGATCGGGGACTGGGGACTCCAGTGAGCATAGACTTGATGTACATGATTAGGGTGCTGTGCTGTCAAACAACATGAGGAATAAAACTAAAACAAAAAGAAAAAACAAGTGTATGTCTGTACTGCTCAGAACTCTTTTAATGACATCTTTACGTTTCATACATTGCGGACCTGAACCCAGTCTCAGACTGCCTCTGTATGTCTCTCCAGGCAGTTTAACACAGAATTACACCAAACTGACTGGACAGAATTCAATGAAACTTGATTAATTGAAGTTTATCCTGTACCATAAATGTGATGTTATGACCAGTTATGTGCTGGATTTAATAATCTACTGTATAATAATCTACTAATGCGCTACTGTCTCAATGTAAACAAACACCTGCAGCAATAGATATTAATTAGAAAAGATAAAGTGAATATTTTGACTGGGATTAGTTGATATTTTCACTTTGTCTGAAATAACAGCGCTGAAGTGGTATAAGTGAATTTTAACACGCTGGAGTCGTTTTAAGACAAAACTTCATCTTTATCTGATCTACTTTTTCCATTTCTCATCTGTGATTCTCTCTCCGATTACCGAACAGGGAGTGTATTTGTCTGAGCACCAAAGAAGGACAACTTAGTGTAAACAAGGCGTCAGATACTCAACCTTACAGAATGTCATTTCTGTCTATTAATAGGTTAGACAGAGAGTTCTGCTGTACAGAAACACACACGTACACGTACGTGGACTTCAACCTCAAATAATAATAATAATAATAATAATAATAATAATAACAATAATAATAACAATAATAATATCACTGATTACATTAAAGATCAGCAGATTATTTTTAGATTTAACATTTTAACTCTTTCTACAAACCTTCCTACATTCCTGTAGGAAGGTTTGTAGCGTTCGTTTGTCTGGCGTTCGTTTGTCTCTGTCTAACGCCAGCCTGCAGCCCAAATTGTAGTTTGTGTGTTAACCTGTAGGGGGCAGTGTGTCGGGAACTGGATATGAAGGCCCTTGTCGTTTTATTTCAGGTGCCTCCTTTTAATATGGACCATTTTGCTATATTAGACATTAATCTTCTTGTTTTAAAGATTCTCGTAATACAGCGACGTATGGAGAGAGAAAAATCACCGCCGCTACTGGGTTCACTCTCTGACTGCACAACGTCGGATTAAAAGAAGTTTTTTTGTGGCATGAAGAAATGCGTAAATTTTCACGCAAGGTTTCCAATTATTGTCGGATGTCAGTTTCCACTTTTGATTGGCTGGATCAACTTCCTCCGAAATTTTATTTAGCTTTTTTTCCGCATGTCCCTCTGTATAGCATGTAGGAGGATCATGGGATATATCTGGTCCTCAGAAGCGTAAAATGAACACGAAGAAAACGAACTAGAAGCGTTTTCCTTGCGTTCGTTAGGATTTGAACAGCAAGAAAAAGCTGCATGCAACGTTTTTTTGATGCCGTATAAAGGCGCAGCCGGACAAACGCACGTCACCACAGACGTGTGAACACTCTCATTGACTCCTATGTGTAGAAAACCCTCGGCGCTTCATCCGCGCTCACCGGACACTACGAACGCCAGAAAAACGCTCGATTTTAACACCTGTGTGAACAAAGCCTTACTGTTAGAAGTTCGTGCTAAGGTCACTTACATGAAACTGTTTTACAGATACAAAACAAACAGAACCTGTTTGCTGAATATGCAAAAGCAAAATTGGCATGTTGAGGAACTTTTAAGGAAATTTGTTTAAATAAAAAGAAAGAACCGCAAGGGATTTGTCGAGGAACCACAGATTAATGCCTCAGATGTTCATCAATGGGAGCCAAGTGAGGTGACTGGGTTGACTGTGTGCTCTGTCAATCACAGTGACACCAACTAATCATAAGTTGTCAGTTGACATACAGGGAAGAGGGGAGAAAGTGCAGTGTGTGTGTCACACCACCCTGTGAGAGCCATCTTGATGTATCCCCAGATCAGAGGTGGAAAGTAACGAATTACATTTACTCGCGTTACTGTAATTGAGTAGTTTTTTTGTGTATTTCTACTTTTTAAAGTAGTTTTAAAAATCTGTAATTTTACTTTTACTTAAGTACGTTTTGTTTGAAGTATTGTAATTCGCTACATTTTAAATCATATTCGCTACTGAGTAAAAAATAAATGAATGAAAATGCTAAAATAATAAAAATATTATGCTGTGTATAAATGCTCCGTTGCGCCGCGTGTGTGTATCATGTCCTGGTCGCGCGCCGCTCCAGACTCCACTCCAGGTTTTCTGACTGTCTTCCACTGACCTTCCACACGGTCGCTTCCGCCATGAGAGTGACGAGAGAGAGCCTCATCGACTAGCGCGACCATATATAAACTGGAGAGAGACGCGGGAAAGATGAAAGAGGTTGTGATTTCGGTGTTTTGATATTTGGTTGTGTATTCCGGTTTTGACTTTTTGCCTCCAATTGACTTTGATTATTGCTTTGTCCCTTTGGTTTGGTTGGTCTTTGTATATATTTGTAGATAATTTCACTGTTTTTGGTTTAGGGAGTCCGGGAAGGTACCTGAATTTTTGTTTGTGAGATTTTTGCAGGTAATCTAGCTACTAAATATAAATACCATTTTGTTTGTTATTTTGGCCTGGGTCCACCCTGAATCTGATCCTCCTCCTCCTCCTGCTGTGTGTGTGTGTGTGTGTGTGTGTGTGTGTGTATACAAACCTCATTATTTCATCAGTTAATGATTGGATCTAGTTCTTTCTGCCATATACCACCATTTCCATACAGTTTAAAATAGAACCCTGAACCATTCTTTTGCTGTATGACCCTAGACTGGGACGTAACACCATATTTAAGTGACCACTTTGATTTTCAAGCACAAGAAAGACAACAGCTTTATTATGCAAAGGTGTTCCTTCAGTTAAAAACAACTAGTTTGAGATTTATATCTGCTCATCTTTTTTTGAACTACACTAGAATGCCTCATCCCACCCCCGCTGTTAAAAAAATAAAAATAAAAAAGTAACTCGGTAACTTTTACTCTGAGTAAATTTTTTAATGAGCTATTTTTTACTTTTATTTGAGTAGATTTTTATAATGGTAACTTTACTTGTACTTAAGTAAAATTTCACTGAAGTAACAGTACTTGTACTTGAGTACAAAATTTTATTACTCTTTCCACCTCTGCCCCAGATACCCAAATCCCTGTTCTTCAGGAAGCATAGAAACGTCTTAGATAAATATAGAAAAGCACTCAGCGGTATCTGAAGCTATTACTGATTGTCCAGAGTTAGAGGCTCAGATTCCTTCTGTATTTCCTGCTTGTGTGTTAACACATGTTCAGTTAACGGAATTGGGTGATGTAATAGATTTGTCTGATTCTTTCTTATGTCAGGAGGAAACAACTGCGGAAAGCATGCCTCAGCTTAACCCCTGTGTGAAATTTACTGATGTTCCCAAGGCCACTTCTAAACCAGAGGCCAAACTCAGCATTACACATGCACAGTTGGCAGTAGCTCAGAAGGCCGACCCTTCACTAACCCATTGTTTTGAGACTGCGGTGGAGAAAGGGGAGCCGGAGAAGCACCAAATTGCTTACTTTTTAGAAAATGGAGTTTTAATGCGGAAGTGGTCACCAACTCATTCTTCTGATGGTTGAAGTGATGTACAGTATGTCAGGTTGTAGTCCCTCAAGAATTTCGCAACAAAGTTCTCATGTTGGTTCATGACCATCCTTAATGGTTCTGGTGATGTAGCATACGGAAAACCTACTCATGGGCTTTAAAGTACAGTATGGCCTGGTATGAAAAGAGATGTAGCTCAATACTGTATGTCTTGTCACACATGTCAACTCGTGGGTAAGCCAAATCAAACCATTTCTCCTGAACCCTTGAAGCCCATTTCAATTGAAACTGAACCCTTTGAGAGGGTTATTGTTGATTCTGTTGGTCCTCTGCCAAAAACATGCTCTAGAAATTGCTATTTATTAACATTAATGTATGCGTTATCCAGAAGCTATTCCCATGCGCTCTCTGAAGTCAAAGACTGTCATTAAAGCTTTGATTAAGTTTTGTACTACCTTTGGTCTTCCCAAGTGTATCCAGATTATCAAGTGTATCCAACTTCGGTCACGACCCGCCAAGCCACAGCTCCACCATGATTTCAGAAGTACTCCTGCTCCACGTTCCCTACCACTCCTTACATCTCACCTCCTCATCTCCCGCCCTCCACACACCTGTGCACTATCTGTAATCATTTCCCCTACCTATTTAAACCACACATTAACAGAACCTTATCGCCAGATTATTGTGTGCCTTCCATAGCCCAATTCTCCAGCGTTTTGTTTCATGCTCTGACTCTCTGATACTGACCACGCTTTGTTTTTCTCGACCACGTTATTGTCTCATGTTTTGGATTTCCATGCTCACGGATTTTGTTATTGACCATTGGAATTGTATCAACGACTACGAACTCGGATCACGGACTTTGCCTCGTCTTTCTGGTACTGAACTTTGCCCGCCCCCGACCACGAGAAAGCTTAACGGAACCAGCCACCAACCTGCGCGACGTCTCCATTCACTCGCCGGCTCTCCACGTCTCTGCATCCCCGCACGAGTCACGCTGCAAACACAGCGCTCTCACCGACTCTTCGCACTTCCGCATTCCGACGCGGGACACACACAGCGCGCTCGCCGGCTCACGGCACTTCCGCATTCCGACGCGGGACACACACAGCGCGCTCGCCGGCTCACGGCACTTCCGCATTCCCTCCAGGCTCAAAGTACACACAGAGCTCTCACTCCGGCTTCCGCATTCCTGCGCCTCTCTCTCCCTCTCTCTGCACACGCAGCTCCCCAGCGCAGAGCAGCAGGCGCTTCAGCAACAAACACGTTTGCAGAGAAGAACCACTGCCAAGTCAGTTTTGAATCTCACGTCCAACATAATAAATTCCTGGAAGTTGCTCCACTGCACTTGGATCCATCCCGACCTGCAACCCTAACAGTATAATCTGGCCATCTAATGGATCCAGCAGAAGCAGCTCGCCTGAGGGGGGCACTGGAGAGCCAGGGAGCCCTCTTAGGCAATCACCAACAAGAAATTAGGCAGGTCACCTCCACGCTTCAAACTATCACGGAAACCTTAGGGTCACTTACCATTCAGCTACAGCAAACACAACCACCCTCGGCACCTATCCCACAGCCTTCTCTCCCAGTACATGCCACTGGTCATGAACCACGCCTACCTGCCCCACCCACTTATGATGGTGACCCGTCTACCTGTCGCTCCTTCTTGTCGCAGTGTTCCCTCGTTCTTGAACTGCAGGCCGCTTCATTTCCCACTGAACGCTCCAAAGTGGCTTATATAATCACGCTCCTCTCAGGGAAAGCAAGGGAGTGGGGAACAGCATTATGGGATGCCCAGGTCCCTTGCTGCTTCATGTACAAAACATTCACTGATGAGATGAGGAGGGTTTTCGACCATTCGTTCACAGGACACCAGGCGGCAGGTCAGATACTTCAACTACGCCAGGGATCTAGCTCTGTTTCCAACTACGCTATTGATTTTCGGACACTGGCGCCCTCCTGTGGTTGGGATGAAAAGCCCCTTTTTGATTGTTTTCACAACGGTCTCTCGGACTCAATCAAGGATGAGCTTGCGGCCCGAGAGCTCCCATCAGACCTGCAGGGCCTAATTGACTTGGCAACACGCATTGACGCCCGTAAACGATCCCGACGCGAGGAACACCGGCCCTTCAGTAAAATTTACACCCCTGCGCCCAAACTCACTACCCCTGAGCCACCTCCTGATCCAATGCAAATAGGCCGCGCACATATCTCCCCAAGGGAGCGTCAGCGCCGTAATGATGATGGGGCCTGCTTCTACTGTGGCCAGGTAGGCCATGTTGTTCGCTCCTGTCCACTAAAAAGGTCGGGCCCCCCAGTAGTTCTGGGGTTACAGGGGGGTCCTGCTTCCACTCTTTCCCCAGATCAGCGTTCATGTTTTCCTGTCACCTTGACCCTGGACAGCTGCTCCTTCATCACCCACGCTCTAGTAGACTCCGGGGCAGACCAAAACCTGATCTCCACCTCTGCCGCTTCACAATTCAAAATCCCGCTCACTTCTCTGTCTCGACCATTCGTCGTTCAGGCCCTTGATGGCAGTAGGCTCGCTCCTATCACTCATCGCACCGCTCCAGTTACCTTACAGTTTTCCGGCAATCACATCGAGACCATCACCTTTCTCGCTGTCCAAAACGCTCACGCACCCATTGTCTTGGGCCTCCCGTGGTTAAGATTACATAACCCCCACATAGATTGGTTAAAACGAAGCATCCTGGCCTGGAGCCCCACCTGCCTCTCGTCATGTCTGCGCTCTGCTACCACAGGGCGACTCTCTCCCACCTTCGAAGAGGAAATCCCTGACCTGACCAAAGTACCAATTGAATATCATGATCTTCGACAGGTCTTTAGCAAATCACGGGCTGTCTCTCTACCACCTCATCGCCCCTATGATTGTGCTATCGATCTTCTCCCTGGCACCTCCCCTCCTAAGGGCCGACTGTATTCTCTCTCCCGCCCAGAGAGAGAGGCTATGGAACAATACATTAACGAGTCACTCGCAGCAGGTATAATTCGCCCCTCCTCCTCACCTGCAGGAGCAGGATTCTTTTTTGTAGATAAGAAAGACAAGTCTCTCAGACCCTGCATTGATTACAGGGGATTAAATGAGATCACGGTCAAGAATCGCTACCCTCTCCCATTAATGTCTTCAGCCTTTGAACTACTCCAGGATGCCTGCGTGTTCACAAAGCTTGACCTAAGGAACGCCTACCATCTGGTCCGAATAAGGGAGGGCGATGAATGGAAAACTGCCTTCAATACCCCTACTGGCCATTATGAGTACCTGGTTGTTCCGTTCGGCCTAACCAACGCCCCAGCAGTCTTTCAGGCACTCATCAATGATGTCCTCAGAGACTTCCTCAACGTCTCAGTGTTCGCCTACCTCGATGACATTTTAATCTTTTCACGCTCTGAGGAGGAACACAAGCTCCACGTCCGTCAAGTTCTGCAACGCCTGCTAGAAAACAAGCTGTATGTCAAGGCAGAGAAATGTGAGTTTCACTGCTCCTCCACCTCTTTTCTCGGCTTCTTTATCTCACCGTCCGGCATCCAAATGGACCCCACCAAGGTTAAGGCGGTAACTGACTGGCCACTACCATCTTCCAGACGGGAACTTCAGCGCTTCCTGGGATTTGCCAATTTTTACCGTCGCTTTATCAAGAATTACAGCATGGTGGCAACCCCACTCACAGCACTCACGTCGACCAAGACCCCGTTTCACTGGAACCCCCTGGCAAGCAACGCCTTCGACGAGCTCAAGCGTCGATTTACCATGGCACCCATCCTCACCCTACCCGATCCCTCCCTCCAGTTTGTAGTGGAAGTGGACGCTTCTGAGACCGGTGTAGGGGCCATCCTCTCGCAAAGATCACCTAAGGACAACAAACTTCACCCTTGCTCCTTCTTCTCACGCCAACTCACACCCCCAGAACGAAACTATGACATTGGAGATCGGGAACTCTTGGCAGTCAAACTGGCCCTCGAAGAATGGAGACACTGGCTGGAAGGAGCCGAACACCCTTTTCTTGTATGGACGGATCACAAGAACCTTGAATATCTAAAATCGGCCAAAAGACTTAATTCTCGTCAGGCGCGGTGGTCACTTTTTTTTTCTCGCTTCCACTTCACACTATCATACCGGCCAGGCTCTAAGAACATTAAACCCGACGCTCTCTCCCGGCAATTTTCCACCTCCCAGCACACACCCACAGCTGAAACCATCCTCCCCCCCCCCATGTCTTGTGGCTACTATGCGGCTAGAAGTGGAAAACCTAGTTCAGCGAACCCTTGATCAGGAACCAGGCCCAAGTAATGTCCCTCCCAGGATGCTTTTTGTCCCTGCGTCAGTGAGACCCCAAGTACTTGGCTGGGCTCACAGCTCTAGGTTGGCTTGTCACCCTGGGGTGACACGCACACTTTCACTCCTACAGCAACGGTTCTGGTGGTCTACTATTAAGGAAGATGTCAAGGAATTTATAGCCGCCTGTGACATCTGTTTGAGAAATAAGACAACTAACCGCCCCCCTGAGGGCCTCCTAAGACCCCTCCCCATCCCCCATCGGCCCTGGTCTCACATCTCTATCGACTTTGTCACTGGACTACCACCATCCGACAATAACACGTGCATCTTGACCATTGTAGATCGGTTCTCCAAATCAGCCCATTTCATTCCGTTACCCAAGCTTCCGTCCGCCAAAGAAACAGCCGAAGTTCTGATCAACCAGGTTTTTCGTCTCCATGGACTTCCGCTGGACATTGTTTCTGACAGAGGGCCTCAATTCTCAGCTCGTTTCTGGAAGGCATTTTGTGGCCTTATTGGTGCTACCCCCAGCCTCTCTTCTGGTTTTCACCCCCAGACCAATGGACAAACTGAACGCATGAACCAGGAACTGGAAAAAACATTAAGGTGCATGGCCTCTCGGGACGCAGCTTCCTGGAGTCGTTTCCTACCCTGGGTGGAATATGCCCACAACTCGCTCCCTACCTCCTCCACAGGGCTGTCCCCGTTCCATTGCTGCCTTGGGTATCAGCCACCACTATTCCCCTCCCAGGAAGAGGAAGCGGCAGTTCCCTCTGCCCAAGCCTTCGTCCGCCGATGCAGAAGAACTTGGCAGCGGGCTCGTGCCCAATTACAACGCACTGTCAGCTCCTTCCAGCGTCAGGCTAACCGCCACCGTTTACCAGCTCCCAGATATCACATCGGCCAAAGGGTCATGTTATCTACTCGTGACCTTCCCCTCAAAACCACCTCTAGGAAACTCTCGCCAAGGTTCATTGGCCCGTTCACAATCACTCGTATTATCAACCCATGCTCTGTCCGGTTGGCCTTACCTCTATCCATGCGCCGGATCAACCCCACTTTTCATGTCTCACAGATTCGCAGACTGGTCTCCTGCCCACTATCTCCACCCATCCAACCCCCCCCTCCTCCTCGACTCATAGACGGGGGTGAGGCCTTCACAGTCCGTAGAATCCTCAAATCTCGCCGCCGTGGACGTGGTCTCCAATACCTTGTGGACTGGGAGGGCTACGGCCCTGAGGAGAGAAGTTGGGTACCTACCAGGTTCATCCTGGACCGCTCCCTCATCAGTGATTTTCACAGACTCCACCCTGAGGCACCTGCTAGAACGCCAGGTGGCGTTCATAGGGGGAGGGGTACTGTCACGACCCGCCAAGCCACAGCTCCACCATGATTTCAGAAGTACTCCTGCTCCACGTTCCCTACCACTCCTTACATCTCACCTCCTCATCTCCCGCCCTCCACACACCTGTGCACTATCTGTAATCATTTCCCCTACCTATTTAAACCACACATTAACAGAACCTTATCGCCAGATTATTGTGTGCCTTCCATAGCCCAATTCTCCAGCGTTTTGTTTCATGCTCTGACTCTCTGATACTGACCACGCTTTGTTTTTCTCGACCACGTTATTGTCTCATGTTTTGGATTTCCATGCTCACGGATTTTGTTATTGACCATTGGAATTGTATCAACGACTACGAACTCGGATCACGGACTTTGCCTCGTCTTTCTGGTACTGAACTTTGCCCGCCCCCGACCACGAGAAAGCTTAACGGAACCAGCCACCAACCTGCGCGACGTCTCCATTCACTCGCCGGCTCTCCACGTCTCTGCATCCCCGCACGAGTCACGCTGCAAACACAGCGCTCTCACCGACTCTTCGCACTTCCGCATTCCGACGCGGGACACACACAGCGCGCTCGCCGGCTCACGGCACTTCCGCATTCCGACGCGGGACACACACAGCGCGCTCGCCGGCTCACGGCACTTCCGCATTCCCTCCAGGCTCAAAGTACACACAGAGCTCTCACTCCGGCTTCCGCATTCCTGCGCCTCTCTCTCCCTCTCTCTGCACACGCAGCTCCCCAGCGCAGAGCAGCAGGCGCTTCAGCAACAAACACGTTTGCAGAGAAGAACCACTGCCAAGTCAGTTTTGAATCTCACGTCCAACATAATAAATTCCTGGAAGTTGCTCCACTGCACTTGGATCCATCCCGACCTGCAACCCTAACAACTTCATACTTCATGGTTGTTTTCTCAGGTAGTCAGAACTCCAAATAGATTACTAGGTATCTAGTGCTTATCATCCAGAGTTACAAGCTGCTTTGGAATGATTCCACCAGACATTTAAAACAATGTTGTCGTGCCTATTGTGTGGAAAATAAAGACTGGGATGAAGGGGTTCCTCTCCTGTTTTTCGCGGTTCATGATGCAGTACAAGAATCCTTAGTATTCTGCCCATTAGAGCTTGTGTTTGGACATACTATTCGTGGGCCCTTAAAGGTTCTGCAGGAACAGTGGATGGCTCCATCACCGATTACTCAACAGAAATCCATTGTAGCCTATGTGCGTACTCTCAGGGAGCGCTTGCAATCGGCAAGATTTTGCTTTGTACACCTGATCGCAAGCGTAAATCTTGTGTTTGTCACATAAACCTGCTTAAGAAATATAATGTTCGCAACTCCTCTCCTGACTCAAAACTAAGCTTGTCTGTGATACCTGTAACTGCTGCATCTATAGAAGGTAATGTAACCCCTGCAGAATATTTCCCTGAAGTAGATGAGCTTCACTTCGGTGGCAAATGGTGTGTTCTCGGCTCGCTTGTTAAAATCAGATGTGTTCAGATGGCTAGGTTAACATCTGCATCAATTACATTGTTCAGTTTCAAAGCCTCAGTTTTATGCCTGATATTTACAATTTTATTATTATAAAAGTTCATGAAGTCCTCACTATTGCATGATGTTGTTGTGGAGATTTCTGTAGTGGTCTTATTTCTGGTTAATTTGGCTACGGTATTAAATAAAAATCTAGGATTATTTTTATTTTCTTCTATAAGAGTGGAGAGATACGTTGATCTAGCTACACTAAGAGCTTTCCTATAGTTCAGGATGCTCTCTTTCCATGCTATTTGAAATACCAACAATTTAGTTTGACGCCATTTACGCTCTAATTTCCGAGCAGTCTGTTTTAAAGTGCGCGTGTGATCGTTATACCAGGGAGCGAGTTTCTTATCTCTAATAATTTTTCTTTTAGCTGGAGCTACATTATCTAAGGTACAACGAAGTGTCGACTCTAAATATTCAGTCGCCTGATCGAGTTCTGTGGGGTCAGACGGTGACCTAATCGAAGTTGGTAACTCTGGGAGATTACTGATAAAACTCTGTGTGGTAGTTGATGTGAATGTACGTTTAATACGGTAGCGCGGTACTGTGCGTACATTATCACTGTGACACACTTGAATGGAGACAAGATAGTGATCTGAGATAATTTCAGACAGTGGAATTGTGAATACATTTCTTATACTTAATCCGAAAAATATTACTAAATCTAAAGTGTGACCTGCTTTATGAGTGGGTCCTACTACACACTGATTTACGCCTACGGAGTCCAGTATGGACATAAATGCTGTTCTCAGAGGGTCTTCTGGATTCTCAAAATGAATGTTAAAATCTCCAGCAATTAACACTTTGTCTACAGAAACGACCAGGTCTGAGATGAAATCCGCAAATTCACTAAGAAATTCAGAATACGGCCCTGGAGGTCTGTAAATTATAATTAGTGGAATCGACTGAGCTGATTTAATATACTTGAATACACTTATGTTACTATAGAGAATTTCAAATGAGTTAAATTTGTGTCTGTGTTTTTGTACGATAGACAGATTATCATTATGAATAACTGCGACGCCTCCTCCTCTACCAGTTAACCGAGGCTGGTGCATGTAGCTGTATCCAGGAGGACTAGCTTCATTTAGAGCTACATACTCGTCCTGTTTAACCCATGTTTCAGTTAAACAGAGTATATCAAACGCCTGATCTGTGATAATTTCATTAACAATAACCGCTTTTGGAGTTTGTGGTCTTTATGTTAATTAGATTATTGAAACAGACTTTCTGAGTCTTTCTACATTTTTGCTTAGATCGGGGAACAGACACAGTCTCAATATGGTGAACCCTGAGTGACTCTATGCAACTAGCAGACGGTTGGTTTAGCCTGTCTGTCTGCTCCCTGGCCTGGGCTCTGGATTGTCACCGATTAACTAGACCTCTACTGAGACTATGAGCTATACTACAGGAAATGAGAGCAGCACCTTCCCGAGTGGGATGGACACCGTCCCGCCCTAACAGGCCAGCTTTGCCCTCAAAGGTCTTCCAATTATCTATGTAGCCCACATTATTTTCGGAGCACCACCTGGACATCCAGCGGTTCAGCGACCATAACCTGCTGTAAGCTATGTCGCCACGTCTCATTGGGATGGGACCAGATTACTTAATCGGACATCGCCTTCGCTAATTTAAACACCTCTGTAAAGTTACTCTTACTAACCTCTGACTGACGAAGGCGTGTATCGTTAGCTCCAGCATGTACCACTATCTTAGAGAACCTGTGCTGTCCTAGAGCCCTAAGATTACCTGCTATGTCCGGTGCTCTGGCTCCCGGGATACACCTAACCACTGCCGCCCCTAAAGGTCTAGCTAATGTCACGTGTCTCAGTATAGAGTCTCCTATAACCAGAGCTCTTTCAGGTTTCTCAGCGGGTGCAGCACTGAAGAGAGCAAACCTGTTGGACACGTGAGGCGCAGAGGAGGTGTGCTCCGGTGGGCTAGCCTTAGCGTTAGCTATGGCTGAACGAGTTTGCCGCCGAGTCGTCACCCACTCGCCCCACTCGGAGTCGGGGGCTGATTATCTCCGCCTGTGGCACCCAGACACAAGTAAAATTATCACTAACGACGGAGGAAGAATGTCTAAATATCCTGCACTCCACACACTGATCAAGCTGAATATTATCCATTATATCGTACCTGAGTCGGAGTTTAGTTGTTTGAAACTGAATTCTGTTTGTTGTTCTTAGATAAAGAAACTCGCGCGTATGAAATAGTATGGAAAACTTAAAAACTATTCATTAATATTATTATTGTATAAATGGAAAAACTATATAATTTAAATGCTGATACAAACGAGAAACTTTCACAGCAACGATACAAAAACAGGAAGCTACCTTGGTAGCTTGGGTATTTTAGTACCCCAGGCAGATGCGTCATTTCGTTTTTGCACTGATTACCAGAAAGTCAATGCAGTAACCATGCCTGACGCGTTTCCTCTTCCTAGAATGGAACATTGTGTTAATTGTGTTGGTTTTAGTCAAAACTATTAGTCAAAGATAACATAATTGAACACAAAATGCAGTTTTTAAATGAAGGTTTACGTTATTAAGGGAGAAAAAAAACTCCAAATCTACATGGCCCTGTGTGAAAAAGTGATTGCCCCCCCTTGTTAAAAAAAACTGTGGTTTATCACACCTGAGTTCAATTTCTGTAGTCACCCCCAGGCCTGATTACTGCCACACCTGTTTCAATCAAGAAATCACTTAAATAGGAGCTACCTGACACAGAGAAGTAGACCAAAAGCACCTCAAAAGCTAGACATCATGCCAAGATCCAAAGAAATTCAGGAACAAATGAGAACAAAAGTAATTGAGATCTATCAGTCTGGTAAAGGTTATAAAGCCATTTCTAAAGCTTTGGGACTCCAGCGAACCACAGTGAGAGCCATTATCCACAAATGGCAAAAACATGGAACAGTGGTGAACCTTCCCAGGAGTGGCCAGCCGACAAAAATTACCCCAAGAGCGCAGAGACAACTCATCCGAGAGGCCACAAAAGACCCCAGGACAACATCTAAAGAACTGCAGGCCTCACTTGCCTCAATTAAGGTCAGTGTTCACGACTCCACCATAAGAAAGAGACTGGGCAAAAACGGCCTGCATGGCAGATTTCCAAGGCGCAAACCACTTTTAAGCAAAAAGAACATTAAGGCTCGTCTCAATTTTGCTAAAAAACATCTCAATGATTGCCAAGACTTTTGGGAAAATACCTTGTGGACCGACGAGACAAAAGTTTAACTTTTTGGAAGGTGCGTGTCCCGTTACATCTGGCGTAAAAGTAACACAGCATTTCAGAAAAAGAACATCATACCAACAGTAAAATATGGTGGTGGTAGTGTGATGGTCTGGGGTTGTTTTGCTGCTTCAGGACCTGGAAGGCTTGCTGTGATAGATGCAGAGGTGTCGAGTAGTGAAGTACAAATACTTCGTTACCTTACTTAAGTAGAAATTTTGGGTATCTATACTTTACTGGAGTAATTATTTTTCAGCCGACTTTTTACTTCTACGCCTTACATTTTTAAGCAATCATCTGTACTTTCTACTCCTTACATTTTAAAAATAGCCTCGTTACTCTATTTTTATCATCAGAACGCGCAAATCCCCCCCCCCCCCCCCCCCCCCCCCCGCGTCGCATGATCAGAAAGCGAGACCTTAATGCTTTTGTCGCCCCCCCACGGTACTTTTACTTTTATACTTTAAGTAGTTTTGAAACCAGTACTTTTAAACTTTTACTTAAGTAAAAAGCTTGGGTTGATACTTCAACTTCTAAAGAAGTATTTTTGAACCCTAGTATCTATACTTCTACTCAAGTAATGAATGTGAATACTTTTGACACCACTGGATAGATGGAACCATGGATTCTACTGTCTACCAAAAAATCCTGAAGGAGAATGTCCGGCCATCTGTTCGTCAACTCAAGCTGAAGCGATCTTGGGTGCTGCAGCAGGACAATGACCCAAAACACACCAGCAAATCCACCTCTGAATGGGTGAAGAAGAACAAAATGAAGACTTTGGAGTGGCCTAGTCAAAGTCCTGACCTGAATCCTATTGAGATGTAGTGACATGACCTTAAAAAGGCGGTTCATGCTAGAAAACCCTCAAATAAAACTGAATTACAACAATTCTGCAAAGATGAGTGGGCCAAAATTCCAGAGCGCTGTAAAAGACTCGTTGCAAGTTATCACAAACGCTTGATTGCAGTTATTGCTGCTAAGGGTGGCCCAACCAGTTATTAGGTTCAGGGGGCAATTACTTTTTCACACAGGGCCACGTAGGTTTGGATTTTTTTTCTCCCTAAATAATAAAACCCCTCATTTAACAACTGCATTTTGTGTTTACTTGTGTTATCTTTGACTAATAGTTAAATGTGTTTGATGATCAGAAACATTTTGTGTGACAAACATGCAAAAGAATAAGAAATCAGGAGGGGGGCAAATAGTTTTTCACACCACTGTATGTATAATAGACATATATATTATACATATATATATATATATATATATATATATATATATATATATATATATATATATATAATATAAAACAAATTATATAAAATAAATAAATATTCATATTAAGTAAATATTATTTTATGAACACGAAGTGCTTCAGGTTTTTCATCATGTTTTTTGCTGTTTGTGTCCAGCATTGAATAATTATTTCATCCATTATTTGACCACGGCTGGGAATAAGAGCTGGAATGTGATTGTGAATTTATGACTGAAATAAATAAACTGTTCTTTGCCGTGCAGAAACCCGCGGCTCGTGCTTTCACTTTACAAAAGTCAGCGTTTTGATCAGAAGGCTGCGAATCGCGCGCGATTTATGAGATGGTGCATTGTCGTGCATGAAGATGATTTTGCTACGGAAGCCACGGTTCTTCTTTTTGTACCAGGGAAGAAAGTGGTCAGTCAATATACTTCGCAGAGGTCATTTTCACCTTTCCTGGGCCCCTAAAGTGGCCTACCAGTTCTCTCCCCATGATTCCGGCCCAAAACATGACTCCGGCACCTCCTTGTTGACATCGCAGCCTTGTAAGTCCACTCACAATAATGAAAAAAAAATTATGATTTTGTACATTTTTGAAAGCAAACAAGATGTGCTGTGTTGTATTGTTCTGTCTGCGTGCGGTTGAGCACTGATTAGACTATATAGGAAATTAAAGAGGAGGATCACAATGCTCAACATCCCCAAACCCCATTTAAATGAAATTAACAAATATTATAAGTAAAAAAAAACAAAATAGCCC
Source organism: Channallabes apus (assembly GCA_030522415.1). Taxonomy (NCBI): domain Eukaryota; kingdom Metazoa; phylum Chordata; class Actinopteri; order Siluriformes; family Clariidae; genus Channallabes; species Channallabes apus. Next base: position 49,322,843 of record CM060109.1, read on the forward strand.
ACGTTTAAAAAACATTTATAAATTCTTTACAACACGAGTTGGCCTGGTATTATGCGCAGCGCGCCGGGAGATTTCCTGAAACTCCGAAATCGCTGGGGCATTTTTTCTAACTAGGCGCCATCTTTAATAACTGATGGAGGTTTGGAGCTGTACACTGTCACGCATGTTAGATGTCGGACTGTGGGTTTGATGGTGGCATGGCATAGATGCAGAGTGGATGATGTTAAAGTCTTTTAATAATAATAAACCATGAACAAAGGGAATTGGCTTGACTTTGGAGCATGCTATAAACAGAACTCATAAAACAAGACTCAAACATACCGGGGACTGAACATAACTTAACATACTTGAATACCATACATACAAACTAAACAGACAGGGAGACTAAAACACACCAGGGACTTGACCTACAAGGGACTAAACATATGAGAGACTTGGCTAGGCCTACTAGCTGTTATACACACTAGCTGCTAAACTAGATATTAGCTAAACAGACTAGTAGGCAGAGACCAAAGGGATGAACAGACTAGGTACACAGCAGACTAGGTATGAAACGGACTAAGAACTTTACAGGTTAGTGGCTAAACAGGTTAGTACCTAAACAGATTAAGAGACTAGACAGACAAGGAGACTAGACAGACTATGAGCTAAGCAAGTTAGTAGTTCCATGGTTAGTAGATATACAGACTAAGAATTAAACATACAAGAGAGGAACTTACACACGAGGGTAAATACACAAGAGGCTAATTCTCCTAGAGGCTAATCCTGCTAGGAGACACAGAAACCAAGAGACATAAACTAAATCAAGACAGGTGCAAACTTAACTTAAATAGCTCCATAAACCAAATGCCAACTATAACAGAACAAACGTAACAGAGCATAACCCACCAAACAAAACAAATACCCACTTAACACCCACTTAACACATTACCCAACTATCACATTAATGCTCGACCCAGTTTCCCAGAACAAACAGCTATTTATTCATAACTAATGAGCTTCCTCGGTTCAGGTGAGCTCCCACCTTTGTAAATGTAGTAGTGGGCATTTGTAAATGACCCACTAGACGTCATTTGACCCAACATGAGCGACACAACAATGTGTTTAAAGTACCTAAAATAACCCAGAACCTAAATAACATTAAAAGATACAGAGATATGTTATAAAACTATTTATACTTTCTACAAATAAGATTGTCAGCTAGTGAACTTGATCTAAACATTTAACCAATGTTTTTTTTGCTTTACTCATTATCATTCATTCATTCATCTTCTATACCGCTTTATCCTGTATTTAGGTTCGCGGGGATCTGAAGCCTATCCCAGGAGACTCTGGGCACGAGGCAGGGTACACCCTGGACAGCGTGCCAATCCTTAACTCATTATTGTACAGTAAATATCAATAGCTCTGGTTCAGATTTCTGGTTCAGTAAAGTACTCTTGTGGAAATTACCATCACTATTGTATTTCTTTGATACAACATTTTTTATGACCAAATTGTATTTTAAAACCGCAACGAGTAAAAATACACCTGGCGGGCATTTTACGAATGACTATGAAATGCATTTGATTTATTCTGGCCGCTGTCGTTTTTACGCGGCAGTGAGCGCACTGTAATAACCATTGCAATTGGGTACTTACTGTATCTAGCCAGTCTTCTGCAATCCACCATGTTCCTGCCTACTGCTGCCTGCTGTACTGTGACTTTTAATGTTTTTAGGTAAAAAGCCACTTTTTATCCTAATTAAATACTATTAAAAGGTATGCGCCTGTGAGCATAAACGGAAACACTTATCTGTCTGGATTTATTTTTACTTTTTTTAAAGGTAAAATGCAGGTTAATTTGTTTGATTTTTACTTTAGATTTTGTATAAATTATTTTCATGTATTTATTTTTTTGGACTGTGGAACAAGTAATTTGAGTTTCTCATTATTTTTTTGATTTACTGGTGTTTTGAAATACGAGTCCGCTTCTGGAACGAATTCATAATCCAAGGTTCCACTGTATTAGCCCAATACTGCATTTTATATATAAAATGCAGTATAATACCATAATACCATATAATACCATATAAATATATATATCCATATATATTTGGAACCAATTAAATGAAATAAAATTTCAAAACAGTCATATCCGTTCCGGTGATTTGGCGTAGCTCCATCTCAGGTTCGGTTCATGAATCTTGACTTTCTTTTTGTTAAATCTATATAAAAATTTGAGCAGTTTCACTTCTTTGGTGTGACTTCAGGACAGAATCAGATTTGCAGACAGCAGTCGAAACCAATCCAGATTCAGTTTTGTTCTGACCAAAGAACCCAAACGTATACCATGACTTTTCCTGCTTGTTCTTCATGAAATTAGTCACGATTAATGGTATTGAATCAAGAACAAAATATGGAAATGGCTTTTGTGAACAACTGAAGAATGTGGAGACATATTTCTCGACAGAAAATTCAAGAAGAATGACATTTATTCTTAGGAAATATATTTAAAAAATCTGACCATTTTATGATTGAACGTTGTATGAAGAAGTGAAAGGCGAGAAGTGACATTTGTTTACTATTTCCATGAACACCTGTAATGATGTGGTTGAGCAATAAAATAATTAAATTAATAAATTATTCTTATTATTAATAATAATAAATAATAATAATAATAATAATACAGTTTTACACACAACACACACAGCCAGATAAACATTTCACCCAAAATTAACAGCACAGCACTAACAAGTACAAATACAGTAAAGACATGAACTTTACAGTCTCACTGTATTTAACATATCATATATGTCATATTTAACATAATTACATTAGAAAATGTAATAATCTATTTCAGATTTAACATTGTACATCAAAACAGACTTATGATTTTAATTTCATTCTGTGGTTTATTTGGTTTTGAAGCCCTGAACTGAACATTGAGAGGAAAAGTGTTCTGTAGTTATTAAAACTTAATATCACAGTATTTATATTTAATATCTCTTTATTTCTACACAGTAGGTCATTATTTTACCCCAAAATACATTTATTTTAATTTAATAACTTGAAACTCTTTTCATAATGAACTATTCAGTGTTTTTTAAACAAACTTTAATAAAGAATATGAATCTTTAATGTGCAGTATTTCATTAATGAACTCTAACTGATCTGATTGACACTTACAGAGCACTGAAGTGGGAGGAGCTTTATAAATCCATTACCTCTTAGGAATGGCAGTAATGTGTCAGTAAATGTGTGTGTGAAAGTGTGTATGTGTGTGTTAGTGAGAGGGTCGGAGAATGACAGTTTTCCTCCGTCCCAGTCCAGCTTCACTCTGATCCTCTGGAGTTTCTGTGACACTGAGAGGAGAGTGGCTGGCTGTGGTGTAGACCATGACCAATATTTACCGTCATGATACCACACACACCAGATTCCACTTCTGTATAATACACGTCCCTTCCTCTGAGCAGATTCTGTCATCACACCCACAGACCACCGTGTACAGTCTCCAACTTCAACATCCCAGCAGTGAGTCCCTGAGTTAAAGCCCTCAGAGCCCAGAATACATACATGACGATCAAATCTCTCTGGATTATCAGGAAGTTTCTGTTTCTCATCACTGAATCTCACACGGGTCAGATCATCAGATACACTGAGTTTAGGATGAGCAGTGTTGGGGTCCAGAGTTACAGGTGCTGAAAACACACACACACACACACACACACACACACACACACAGAGTTTGTTTCAATAAGGCTAGGCTAATTTAAATATGATGTTAGCATGGCACTCGCTCCAGCAATTAAAGTCTTTCATAATAAAAGTCCCCGTATTTTGCATGAGATTAAAATGTGAACACATCTGTACATAATAATAATAATAATAATAATAATAATAACAACAACAACAAAATGTGGACGTATTTAACAGATTACACAAATGGAACATCTTTATAAACACCACATTAGTGTTATCAACAAAGGCAGGAAAGAAAACATAATTCATGATTAGTACACACACACACACACACACACACACACAAACACTGTCACAGGCTGGGAGTATAGGAGTGAACCCAATAGCAGACTGTTCCTTAAGAGATGTTCTTAGAGTGCAGAAACGCTAGATGTGTTGGTGCAGTATGAGTGGAGAAGGGAGGTGGTGTGTGTGCTTAGTGACTGAGCCTGGGGAAGCCCCTAGTGATGAGAGAGGAGGCGGGGCTATGATGCGGGGAATCTCCGCGATCCCGGAAGTAGGGCGCCGAAGTAGTCGTGGGTTTTTGCGAGCTTTTCTGGCTCTTACAACGCTGAGCATGCAGTGGACGCAACGCGAAAGGCAGCGGTTTGATTCCCTTGATGAAGACGGAGGCTGGTGCGCAGCGTGAGCGTTCTCCTGAGATCCGCGAACACGGAAGTGCTCGTGTCGCCAGCTGAAAAGCCAGATTACGGGGAAAGAGAGGTGAAGGACGAGAAGAGTCGTTTTTACCAGGCGAGGTTCGGTATCCAGAGTTCCAGCAGCGGGAGCGAAAGAAACCAAATCGTAAGTCCATTATCCAAAAGTCCAAAAAGCTTGCGAGGTCATACACGTAGGCACAAACACTGAAGGATATTCCAAAGGGCTAGGCACGAAACAGAATCCAGAAAACGGGCGAGGTCGAACACAGAATTGGAGCACTAGGGAAGCTTGCTTGGGAAACGGGATAAAGAGCACGCAAGTAAGATACATCGGCGATGAGTGGAGCTCTCGCCGTCCTTTTAAAGCCGAGAGTAGAATGCCGGATTAGAAGCAGGTGCGCTCAGGTAATCAACTCAGGGAGTGTGGAAAACCTTGGGTGGAGTTAAGACCTGGATGTGCTGGGTTGGTTGTGCAGGTTCATGACACACACACACACACACACAAAACACCTAACCCTAACCCACACACACAGAGAAAGAGACGTCTTACTGTATTGGACAGTGTGCTGCATCTTCTCCCAGACTCTGAACTTCAGGTTGTCCAGATGTTTGGCCACATGGATCAGTGCTCCTGAAAGCTCCTCTGGATGCTGCAGTGTGCTCTGGGCTCTGCAAGAACATTCAGGAGTCAGTGTTGCTGTGGGTTTGGATTCAGAAACACAGAGAACGAGAGAGACAGGAAGCACATCACTCACCTTCTCACTGTGGTCTTGTAGTTCTGTAACACAACAAAGCAAACATCAGTGGATATGATTTACATTTTTACACTGAAATGTGACGTTTCTGATGATGGACAGAAGTTTGACTTTCTCACAGTATAAATACTGACTAAATGATCCTCACTTGTAAGAACGAGACGTCTTCAGCTCTCATCTCCTCTTCTGTGGCTCTGATTGTGTCTGAAAGAGATGATATGTCTCTGCTCAGCTTCTCAATCTTCTCCTTCATCATCTGACTCTTCTGCTCCTCTTCCTCTCTCAGTGCAGTGATCCTGGCTGCCTCTTCATCTCGTAGAAACTGGTAAAGCTTCTCAAACTCCTCCTTAATCTGACGCTCTGTGTGTCGGGCCTGAATCTGCAGTCAAGAGGAAATTAAATGAAATATAACTGATTATACAATGATGCAGAATATAATTCTAATATTAAAACCATCTTATTGATTCTAACCTTTATATGTTCTGCAGTCTGACTCCAGTTCAGTTTACAGTCATTAAAGATCTTCAGTTTCTCCTGTAGGGGCTTCAGTGCAGTTTTCAGCTTCTCCTGAAACAAATCAACACACTGCATGGAGACTCTGTGTTCAGTAATAACTGTATTCTCTCTCACAAACACTTATTAAACTGCACCTGTACAGAAGACAATGATGTCAAGTGCAGACTTATAGGATGTGGGTTTATTGGTTGTTAGAATTATTTTATATATAAAGGAGTGGAACACTTGGAACAACATCTGGACAATTGCACATGTCACTTTCATTAGTCACCTTTCATGCATATTTGCACAACCACGGTCACTTTTAATTCTATATTTATATGGTTGTGCTCGTTCTTATCATGCGACCGGGGGGGGGGGGGGGGGTTGCGCGTTCTGATCATAAAAATAAAGTAACGAGGCTGTTTTTAAAATGTAAGGAGTAGAAAGTACAGATAATTGCTTAAGAATGTAATGAGTAGAAGTAAAAAGTCGGCTGCAAAATAATTACTCCAGTAAGGTATAGATACCCAAAATTTCTACTTAAGTAAGGTAACGAAGTATTTGTACTTCGTTACTTGACACCTCTGTATATATATATATATATATATATATATATATATATATATATATATATATATACCCCTATATTTCTATATTTTGCAATATTTTATTATGCCCTTATATTACAGTTAATTTTACTAGTTAAATTTCTTTGGTATTTCCTTTTTATTGATTATTTATTTTACGTACAAGCTTTTATTTTCTTTTTAAGGTCACTGGCGGTCGTGTAAGCATTTCACTGCATATTATACTGTGTATGACTGTGTATGTGACAAATAAAATTTGAATTTGAGGAGTTGATTCTACTCTCTTGTTCTCTTCCTCATAGATTTGATATTAACGTGTTAAATCTTTCCTGCTGCTATCTTCCTGTCTCCTCTTGCATCTGTTCTTAAAGGTGTGAACGCTCCCACGCTCACCTTCCCAGACTCTCTTTATGTCTCTCTCTCTCCCCCTCTCTCGCTATCTCCCTCTGTCTCCTTCCCCCTCTCCCCCTAACTCCAGCCAACATCTTGTGATCTGTCTCTGCACGGACACCTCTATCTTCCTCTCCTTTGATTCTTCAGGATCTCACCAGGACATTTACAGTGGTTCATGCTCTTTGTAGTAACATATGTCTATAGCCCAGGCGTTTGGTCAAATATATATAAACCCATCTTTTGCTGTTAATAAACAGAGACCTTTCTGACAGACAACGTGTGTGTGTGTGTGTGTGTTTGACTGAATCTCTCCTGGCGCCAGAAAAGCTTACCGAAGCACAGCGGACAGACCGAGCAACTCGCCTCTTCTACTACAAAACTTTAAAAAACTTTACATTGGTGTAGACCAGTGGTTCTCAAAGTGTGGGGCGCCCACTAGTGGGGAATACAGACATGACAGGTGGGGCGCAATGAACGGGAGGAAATAACAGGGAAGTACCTATTCTAATTCATGCTGTTCTTTATTGATAATGAAGAGCGTATGCTCAAAACTAAACAATCACACACAAATAAATGGATCATTAATACAAGTAAATTTAAAATATCATCAGTTGTGGGCCGGGAGAAAAAGTGGAACCATAGTGGAACAATAATGGTTTAACGTCGGACAAACTTGAGCAGCTGCTCGAATCACAAACCTGCGCGAGACACTCTGACAGAAATAAACCGCGCCGACCATCAAAGTACATTTTCTGGGATGCGCACGTACAAACCAGGCATGGCAAGGCGGAAACAATAATAAACAGTCCTGACATTTTAAATAGTTTGTAAATAAAAACATAGTGGGTCGCATTCGAGCGGCGCTGCGCGATCCACCGGGCTGCGCAAATAAACCAGATCATCACTGCGCTATTCAGGTAGTCGCGCTGCGCTGTATTTGCGCAGATATTTGGTTCAATCGGGTGCCGCGGTTTCGTCCCACTTTTGATGTGTTTGGCTTCACATACACTTCGACAATGGAAGAAGACGAGCAGTGAGCTTGCTTATATGTGACAAAACCAACAACGAGGAGATTGTAAAGAAAAAAGCTGCCTCGTCTGTGGTGTGGAATTGGTTTGGGTATAAGAAAAGTGATACGAATGAGATGAACGTGATCCACTTTAAACATGTGGATGGCACAACCCTGGACATTACCATTCTTTTCCTACTCGTACAGCTGCTCTTATTGTTCACATATTCTTCATATATTTTCTATATTGTGTATTGTTGTACAGTTATTTTATTTTAACTTTAGTTTTTATATTTTATTTTATTCTTTCCTAGTTAAATTTACCCCCTATTTTATTTTTCATATTTATTTCCTATTCATAGTCTTTTATTTTAAGGTTTGAATTAAATAGAATTTTTGAATTTGATTTGGAAGGTACGCAAGTGCACTGTTTTAACAAGTGGTGGAAACACGTCAAACCTCTTCTATCATCTGAAATCCAAACATCCAAACGAATATGGCCAAAGTAAAAAAATGCGGCAAACCTCAGCAATTCACAGTTTATATAAAATTACATTATGTAAAACAGTTTCTTTGTGTTTGAATTTTTATTTATGCATTTTCAAATACAAATTGCTATATTGTGATTATATATATATATATTGTTACCGAGGTAGAAAATTGCTTCTACTGTGATAGAAGATTTTGGTTATATCGCCCACCACTAATGAAGCCTAACTTGCTTCATGGTGGTGATGGTGGGGGCAGAAGAGAGACCCGTGTGTTTTGTGTCTTAAACCGCTGGCAGCAGACCGCATGAGACCCAACAAATTAGGAAGACACTTAGAGACAACACACTCCAGTCACGTTAATAAGCCACTCGACTTCTTTGAAAGAAAGCTGGCAGAATACAGACAGCAGGAGAATCACATGGTAACATCTGAATCAGTGGACAGCAAAGCACAAATGGCTTCATTCAAAGTTACATACAGAATTGGCCAGTGCAAAAAAACTACAAACGATTGCTGAGCAGCTAATAAACATGGGGTCAATTATGCAAAGATAAGTGACAACGTAAGACTTTTATAACAATTGCACGTGTATTTTATCTGTTTTTAACTTGGTGTTGTTTGATCTTATTGGTTTAGAAATTGGTATTTCAATAAACAGTAAACTTGGCCGATTTCGTTATTATTTTGTTGACAAGTGGGGCTTGAAAATTCGCTCACCCCCTTAAGTGGGGAATAACAGAAAAAGATTGAGAACCACTGATGTAGACTGATTTAGTCTAACAGGAAGATCTGCTCATGTTTATACAGGTGACACTTCAGATGGTGAAAATCTGAATATGATGGAATAGCAGACTCACATTTGGTAGTTATTGTTTTACTAGACTGATGACGATGCAACCATCAAGAATTCTTTGATTATTACATCAGATATTTAATTGAACCTTATAAAATTAATTTGTAGAATAAACTTTGTTACGTGACCTCGTAGGAACATGTTATTTACCTTACAGTCCATTGCTGCCTCGTCAATGGGACAGAATTTGTGGTTGGTGTGTTTTCTTGAAGTCTGACACACCACACACACCGGCTGTTGATGGTCCAGACAGAAGAGTTTGAGTTTCTCACTGTGCAAACTGCAGACTGTTTCAGACGCTGATGAAGATCTCTGACTTCTCTCCTGTAAGAAAGTCTCACACAGGTTCTTTAACACCAGGTTTGTGGGAGGTTCACTCATAGACGACTTCCTCCTACAAACAGGACATTCTCTCAATCGTTTGGTCTCCCAGAACTTCTGCAAACACACTTTACACACACTGTGACTGCAGTGTAGAAGAACAGGATCCTTGAAGATTTCACAGCACACAGGACAGGAGAAATCCTCCTCTGAAAACTTAGAAGCCATTTTATTTAGCTGCTGTTGTTCTCTCCAGTCCGAATGCTCAGAGTTTCACTTTCACTTTGGTAAAACGGAATCTCTCTTTGACTTCAGGTGTGTTTCAGCATGAAAACACGACTTTGTTGGTTCACTTCAGAATCACTTCCTTTCACAGAGCTAAAAATGAGCAAAGAAATAAACTGAGAATAAAACTAACGTCACCAGAGCAGAACACTGCAGGCTGTTTATGAAGGACTGCAGGCGTCTCAGACTCGACACTTCCTCAATAGGAGGAGTTTTAGAGACACGTTTAACCTGTTACAGAAACAGCACACAGCTCTTACTTAAATGGGAAATAGTCAGTTATTTTATTCCTGACTTCTACAAATTACCTGGAAGATGATCATCCAGAACATGATTAAAAATCATTAGATTAAGCTTTGGTTTAATTAGATGAAGTTTATTGGGTCGGTGAGAAACCATTTGGAAAACTGACTCTCTGTTGTGGTTCTTTGTGATCATGTGCATGAGGCCTTTAAATGTCGAACCCATCCAGCTGTTACAGACCTAATCTTACTGAATGCACATCTCATCACAGCTGAAGTCACAGAAATATTCGTACACTCTCAAAAATGCTGTTGTTTCTGAAAACACATTGTTGGGTTGTTTATGCTGGGTCAAAAATCCTGAGTTATTTCGGGTACTTTAAACACATTTTTCAGTTGCTCTACACTGAGGACATGTTACCATTAGCAATAAAAGTGAGAACTTCAATAAACAAGAGACATTGTTTTTCCACATGAGATAATAAGAATATTATCATATTAAAAAAAGACATAACAGGCCTCCAATGCAAATTTTGTGTTGTGAAACAGAGTGGTGTACAGACAAACATACTCTCACTCCAATCCAGCTCACAGCAAATCACACTGCAAACCCACAAAGAAGAGAATAAAGTGACCAAGTGACTACACCTCTGACATCCACCAGTGAGATTAAACGCACAGCCCCCATGGGGTCAAAATCTACAACAAAAAGAAAAAACTGATATTAACCATCAGTAATGTAAATAAAGAAACAGGTCAGCACCCTGAAACGAACATGATTGAACTGCGTCCCCTTTGGTGTTGTACCAGTGTTGGCCTGGGGAAAACTGAGGCCATTTAAAAAATATATATAAATCAAACACAAATTGAAAGCAAAATAAATGCAAAATAAACAGTAATCGTGTCTCCCTTTACCATCCGTTAATTAAGTTTGTGACACTCAGGCAACCATCCAGCCATAATATTCATAAACGATGCATCATACTGTATCTTCAACACTCAACAATACTCCGTCAGTATTTGACACGTGACTGCACATAAACAACCCTGAAATCTGCTGTACAAACTGTAAACCTACTACAGCCTTAATTCTGTCTCAAACATTTCTAAATCTACAGCGAAAAACAAGGGAGGAAGTTGAAGAACAAATCCCATCACTTCCTTTTATAACGCTGAGGCTGATGGGATTTTTATTCGCCAATGCACATCTCTTTACAAATTAATTTTAAAACTTGCCGTAACCTTGAGTTATAGTGAGAACAGACAGGCAGCTTTCTGATGTGTTCCAGACAACACACACCGTTTATAAACAAGCGCCATTCTCGTTTCTAATGTTGAAAGAGTGTGTAATGTGTCTTTTATGGAATTATTGTTAAATTCTCTCATCCAGTATAGACTCACCATCCACCCTGACCAGGGGAAGCTGTTTATTAAACAGAGTGTAACTGTATGTAATAATAATAATTTAAAAAAATGTAAAATCTTTTATTTATTAACTTCTTCATTTTTAGACACTTATTCTACTCAGGGTTTTGGGTACGTCTAAAACCAATAACGCAGGAACTCTCTAGTGGCTTCATGGGTACTAAAGGGTACGTCTCGGGTTACTTTGCTGTAACCCTGTTCCCTTTCAAAAGCTACACTCGATGCTGCGTGAAAATGAGATGGGAACGAGAATACCAACGCTGCCGTATTGCAAGTGTCTGGACCCTCAGGGTTGTGTTGCGTGTGCACACAATAGCCAAGGAGGTCTCAGACCATAGCTCTGGGAGGCAGACTCGAGGACCTGTAAGCCCGGAGTAACGTGAACATCCAAACTATAGAATCTAACAAATGTGTGTGGAGAGGACCAGCCTGCCGCATAACACACTTGCTGCAAGGGGACACCTCTTGCGAGCGCAATAGATGAGGCAATCCCCCTGGTCAAATGAGCACTGATTCCTAGAAGCGAAGTGTGACCATGCGCCTCGTAGGCTAGGGCAATAGCATCTCTAACCCGATGTGACAGCGTTTGGCATATAAAAGGCTGCTCTGACTTATGCCACTGGCTAGTGCGGTGGACGTAAATCTGAAGAGTGCGTCCTGAAGACAGTAAGTGAAACCTTTTCCTGCTCCGGAGCTGTAAAAGGCGGAGGACAGAGGCTTCGAGGAAACCTGGGTGCATGGTCAAGAATGAAAATAGTTCGGGTGAGAATGCAGAATAGCTCTGCACACGGGCAAAGTCTAGGCAGGACAGGAAGCCTGCAGATCTCCAATTCTCCTGAAAGAAGTAACTACAGATGTCGCCATTAAAAACGCACGTTTCGAGAAAAGGCTTTGCGCGGCTGCGTGAGGGAAGCTGTGAAAATGCCCTTCATTACCTGTAGGGGGCAGTCGTGTTTCAGTCTGAAGTATTGAGTGTCTATTGAAGCCGAAAATGTGTCCAAATTAAACCGTGCATGCGTGTTTGGAGACGCTGTGGGTCAGTCGGTTGTGGATCATCACGGAGGTACAACACGGCGTGGCTGGAGCTGGAGTTTGTCGTGTCCGAGGTAAGTTTACCTTTCTGTTTTGGATGTGATTCTCGCTTTCATGACTCCCAATTAATATTAATCTTTTCAGGACGTACAATTAGCAATATTTCAGTTTTTAATAGTGTGGAGATTCACAAAACACCGATTTCGTGTAAAAACCTGAACCTACGGAGCCCCCCAGGGGTCCTGTGGTAAATAAATAAATAAATAAAATAATAACGAACCGAGCGCGCGGATTAATACACCGAGATGTGCGTTTCTTACCCACACACCTCGTGAAAACGGCGTGTTCAGACAAAGGCTCGCCAGTTAGATGCCATTTCTGAACAAACTGAGTCGTGTGTGTTAAAGCATTAAATGGTAAAAGAGCACTAGCAATAAACGTTTTTTTTTTCTGAAGCCGAACTTTATTAATGAGTTACGAGTAAAGAACCTGTACATATGTTCATACAGTATTGACAGCAGCTCTAATTTGTCTAAATCGCATTGCAGAAAATAAAAATAAGTCGAGTCATCCTGTGACCTTGCATGCTTAATCTTTCCACACATGATTCTTGCTTCTCACTTTTTCCTTAATCCCTCGCTGATCTAACTTTGTGTTAGTGGTACTGCTTGGCATACTTGATGCCTTCCTCTTTTGTAATTTGCTTTGGATGAAGGCAAACTTACAAAAGATGAAGAAATGCCTAAATGTAGTTGTACGAATAAAAGATTATGTAATGATACAATGTAAATATTTTCACAGAAACAAAGCGTAAAGATGAGACGTGAATCTGAAGAGGATCTCTTTGATGATTGCCTGGTAAAGCATTGTTTTCTGATTAATTATACAATTTATTAGTACCTTGAATATAGTGTTTGTTGTATTGGACAGAAGCATATACAGTGGTGTGAAAAACTATTTGCCCCCTTCCTGATTTCTTATTCTTTTGCATGTTTTGCACTTAAATGTTTCTGCTCATCAAAAACCGTTAACTATTAGTCAAAGATAACATAATTGAACACAACATGCAGTTTTTAAATGAAGGTTTACGTTATTAAGGGAGGAAAAAAAACTCCAAATCTACATGGCCCTGTGTGAAAAAGTGATTGCCCCCCTTGTTAAAAAATAACTTAACTGTGGTTTATCACACCTGAGTTCAATTTCTGTAGTCACCCCCAGGCCTGATTACTGCCACACCTGTTTCAATCAAGAAATCACTTAAATAGGAGCTACCTGACACAGAGAAGTAGACCAAAAGCACCTCAAAAGCTAGACATCATGCCAAGATCCAAAGAAATTCAGGAACAAATGAGAACAAAAGTAATTGAGATCTATCAGTCTGGTAAAGGTTATAAAGCCATTTCTAAAGCTTTGGGACTCCAGCGAACCACAGTGAGAGCCATTATCCACAAATGGCAAAAACATGGAACAGTGGTGAACCTTCCCAGGAGTGGCCGGCCGACCAAAATTACCCCAAGAGCGCAGAGACGACTCATCCGAGAGGCCACAAAAGACCCCAGGACAACATCTAAAGAACTGCAGGCCTCACTCGCCTCAATTAAGGTCAGTGTTCACGACTCCACCATAAGAAAGAGACTGGGCAAAAACGGCCTGCATGGCAGATTTCCAAGGCGCAAACCACTTTTAAGCAAAAAGAACATTAAGGCTCGTCTCAATTTTGCTATAAAACATCTCAATGATTGCCAAGACTTTTGGGAAAATACCTTGTGGACCGACGAGACAAAAGTTTAACTTTTTGGAAGGTGCGTGTCCCGTTACATCTGGCGTAAAAGTAACACAGCATTTCAGAAAAAGAACATCATACCAACAGTAAAATATGGTGGTGGTAGTGTGATGGTCTGGGGTTGTTTTGCTGCTTCAGGACCTGGAAGGCTTGCTGTGATAGATGGAACCATGAATTCTACTGTCTACCAAAAAATCCTGAAGGAGAATGTCCGGCCATCTGTTCGTCAACTCAAGCTGAAGCGATCTTGGGTGCTGCAGCAGGACAATGACCCAAAACACACCAGCAAATCCACCTCTGAATGGCTGAAGAAAAACAAAATGGAGACTTTGGAGTGGCCTAGTCAAAGTCCTGACCTGAATCCTATTGAGATGTTGTGGCATGACCTTAAAAAGGCGGTTCATGCTAGAAAACCCTCAAATAAAGCTGAATTACAACAATTCTGCAAAGATGAGTGGGCCAAAATTCCTCCAGAGCGCTGTAAAAGACTCGTTGCAAGTCATTGCAAACGCTTGATTGCAGTTATTGCTGCTAAGGGTGGCCCAACCAGTTATTAGGTTCAGGGGGCAATTACTTTTTCACACGTATGTAGGTTTGGATTTTTTTCTCCCTAAATAATAAAGCCCCTCATTTAAAAACTGCATTTTGTGTTTACTTGTGTTATCTTTGACTAATAGTTAAATGTGTTTGATGATCAGAAACATTTTGTGTGACAAACATGCAAAAGAATAAGAAATCAGGAGGGCGGCAAATAGTTTTTCACACCACTGTAAATGCAAATGAATATATAAATATGAGTAATTATTGAACGAAATTTCATGTTTGGACTAACCCTTTAAATACAAACTCAGCATTCATCATAGGATTTCCTGACACTGTAAAGGTGCAGAGTAATCTATGGAGTGTAGCCATCTCATGCCATGTTTTACAATGTTTTACTAAAGATTAAAGATTATTGCTAAAGCAATTTAACCCAAGTTTAACAATCTGAAGTATATGAAGTGATGGTCATTTTTTATTATCAATTATTTTTATTATTATTTTTTTCTCTGTGAAATGAAGTCAGCACAGGTTGAAGCAATTCAGATTTTTTTTTTGTTTCTCAAAATAAATTATTTATTTTCTTGTACATTTTATGCAGGGGGACAGACGAAGTGATGACAGTATGCACCTTCTTAAAATCCTTGTCGTCTGTGCTGTTGAAGGGGAAGAACCGGTTGGTGTATCCATAATCCTTGAAGGAGAGGAAATTTTGCAAGAATGTGGCAATAGCTCCGAGCACTGCGCTACACATTTGAGCTATTTTCAGAAAGTGCTTCTAGAACTTGATGGGATTAAGCTATCACCAAAAGTGCAAGCTTTAAAGATGAAGTTATCTTAAAACATTTGATTTGGCTTGACTACAAGTCTTTACATGTTCAGCTTAATGTTTTAATGCGTTATGGTTTCAATGGCATACTTTTAAGTGCACTAGTCCAGAGTGCTGATTTGAATGTTGCAACTTCACTGCTTCAGAGGGCTATTACGTTTTAACGTTTATTCTACAGTTTGTTTAATGTATTTTCTGCTGTATTTTATTTCTAAATGAATGCTGTATTTTATTTATTTATTATTTTACACAATTTTGTTTAAAACAAGTATTTCAGGCCCTGGTGCCGTGCAGTTTTTTTCTATGGATGCAAAATTTAGCTGAATGCACTTTTATTAAAAAGACAACTTGGATCTAGACTGTGAATGTCACAAATATTTGGTAATGTTGGTGAATAAACTGTTTAATTATATTTTAGTTGTGTGATTTATGAAAGATATAGATGAAATAATTACTTAAGTTTCTTTCCAAAACATAAATTAGCAATGTTTACATTATTATAGGGAGTAATATAAATTGATAAAACCAAGTTAAGGGAAAATCTCACAAAACAAAATGATAGTAATTTCATAAAATTAAGGTTCCTGCAACTTTACTTGATTATTTTAAATAAATCTAATTTGTGCATTAAATATAATTATGTAACTTTTACTTGATTTCTTTTATTGTTAATTTAATTGTTAAGTAAATTTTACCTGACAATTATGGGTGAGTTTTACTTAGGCTGAATCCCAATTCTATTTTCTTCCCCTTGTCCCTTGAAACGAAGTGGAAAGGGGAAGGGTATGAATATTTCCCCTAAGAAATGGGACACCACTACAACACTGTTATACGTCATCATACGTTGTCGCTGGTTCCTAATGTTACGTCAGAGGACATGCGCCGTTGTTTATCACACATTCCAATAAGAGAGAGATTACTCACTCCCAAAGTTTTTTTGCGCCGTATTTCGATTTTTAAAAAAGTTGCTCATTTTCACCACGAACACGGATGAGTCTTCGGGTTTCCTCAGCCGTCCATATACAGAATATAAATTACAAAACTGTGGTCACGTTGCAATAAGTAAGAATAGTGTAAGCACCGTTCATTTACATGTACACATATGGCCGTAAGCAAAACAAACAATGCGTTATCAAATGCTCAGCAAACTGCCGTGCTACTGAACTTTCATATTTGTTTGTAGCATGCAGTAAAGTGTATGTGACATAAAAATATATATTTGTAATATTGTGCAATATTGTGTAATCTGTGCTATCCGCTAGCAAACTTTAGCGATTTTTTTGCAAACGTTTCAATACAGAACATCACCATAAACACAAACACAAGACTAAAGGTAATATACATATAATGAAAACTTGTCATAAAAATCTTTATTAATGGCAAAAATTAACATTTATGGGTCTGCTTGCTCGAGTGAGCAGCCATGTTGAAAATTTCGCTTAGCCCTTCGTTTGAAGTGAGGTCCTGAAAAATCTTCGTTTGGAGGGCTATCTGGCCCTTCCCCCTTACCCCTCCCCCTCCAACCAAAAGAGAAATGACACACCCCTACCCCTGCACGTGAACGCGTCAAACGGAGGGGTAGGGCTATGTGTATTAGGATTCAGCCTTAATATTGGAGCAATAAAATTTACTTAAAATCTGTGTCCAAATTGTTACAAGGATTTTATCAAGTAAATCTTACAAGTTCTTTTTTTCAGTGCATGGGTGAACACGATGTTTTAAGAATTTAATTAAACACGAATATTGTGTGTGTGTGTGTGTGTGTGTGTGTGTGTGTGTGTGTGTGTGTGTGTGTGTGTGACCGGTGCAAGGGCGTCAACTCACACGTACTATTCCATTGTCACTCATACTGCCGTAGTTTTTAGAGCCCTAAAAAAGCATTCGCTAGTTAGTAAGTAAGTAAATAAAAGACAAATGAATAAATAGTTTTAAATTATATATATATATAATGGAAATATGTATAAAGAAAATATAATTAATATTTTCGTGTTTAATTACAAAAAAAAACATTTTAATGGTTAGTGATTGTTGCAGACATTTACACTATTTTTGAGAACTATTAAGTTCTCCTTCACCGTGTCATAGCCGATAACTGCCCCTTTGATCTGCTGGGTACGGCGGGGCGTCGACTGCTGATCAGTGTAAAGTAGCATCACAAACACACTCAGAAACTCTCCGTGTGCACACATATAAACTCTCCGTGCACACACACACACGATTTATAGATAAAATGCAGACATAAACACCCCCCCCCCCCCAGGAAAAGAACAAACACAAATATATAGACTACAGTACTCGCTTTTCCAACACGCTAGCGCGCTCCGATGTGAGCCGATTTATTCAAGTCATAATTAATAACAGAGGAAGCATAATAAGATGTCTATACAGTAAATAAAAAGAAAAGTATCAAATCCAACTATTAAGTCTGATTTTATTGTTATCATTAACCATTTATGTTATATATTTATTTTATATTATTTTATTTTATATTACATTATTTTTTATATATTATATTTACATAATGCTTGCTCTGAAGGACTTTATCTAAAAGCCAGACTGACCAAGTTTCCAATTCACTGCTGAAGTAGTTAAATATGCTTATACTGTAGATACGTATATAGGTTACATTTTAAAAGTACAATCGCTACTGTTACACCGTTACTGTAATCCCCCTTCTCACCTTTCCTTGGTGTGAAGTTATCAAACCGGTTTCGCTGATGGGGTAATTCTGCTTCAAGCACTTTCCGATGCTGTTGCTAGGAAATTCCACCCCACAGCCCGCAACAACAACCAAATAAGAGACATAATTAACAAACTTCTTAGAAAGGAAAGATTGAGTTCCCTTTCAAGGCTACACTCGATGCTGCGTAAAACGATATGGGAACCATTTTGTCGCTTTGCTGGTCGTGAAGCATGCTGTGAAAACACGCCAAAGTTTTTGGCTATATATAACCTCGACCAGGTGACGTCATCTGATTAGATGCAGGTGGAGGTTATAAAAACAGGTGAGCCGGCAACAAACCTCAGATCATTTGTCTTCAAAGCCTTGTTGTGAGCGTGTTTGTGTTTAAACCAGCAAAATAAGAAGGTGTTTATCTCACCAATATGACGAGTTTAAACTAGATATCCCTCCGTGTGTGATAATCCATATCGGAGTGTGATCTCTACACTGCTTCAACTAGTGCTGCGCGCGCCGCGCATTCCTGACTTAAAACTCGTGCATCTGACAGAGCTGCGGCAGACAGAGGTAAGCCCCTCTTCTTCCGCGTTCTCATCACGAGGATTCCTTTCTTGCTTAGCGGAGATGAAAATAGCCTTAAGCACTTAAAAAAAAAAAAAAAAAAACAGTAGACGGCAGCTTCTGTCGGGTGGCCGGGGGGCAGAGCCTCAACGACGCACTCCCCCCCCCTCTTAGCTCTCTCCATATGAGTTAACCCTTTCATGGAGTAAGCTGTATTCAGCCCGTGTTTTTCCTGCCATCGACTTATTTATTTATTTAAATATAGTTGATGTGGAAACGCGGGGTTATATGATGACGCCCAGATAGAAGAGACGCTTCACTGGCTATCTCTCCCCTGGGACATCATCCTCCCTGGTAAGCTTATACTTCCTTTCTAGCTGTGTAGACTTGTATCTTCCCTGGAGGGAAAAGCTTTTCAGGCAGTAGGTCAGCTTGGTGCTCCACTGCACACCAGGGCGGTTTTGCAGGCCTACCAGGCTGACCTGCTGAGAGACTTGAGTACTGGCGGGGCTCTTCAAGATAAGGCATGTTGGAATTATGCCGAGCTACAGACTTGTCTCTTCGTGCTACAAAGCAGACGGCTCGTGTTATCGGCCGTTTTATGGCTGCTATGGTTTTCGCAGGAGGCACCTGTGGCTAAATCTCAGGCGCATCAAGGATAGGACTGTGCATTTCTCCTTAATGTCCCTATCTCGCCTTCCGGCCTGTTTAGCGATGTCGTTGACTCAGCCGACACTAGGTTCTGGGGCGAAGTTATACGAACAAGCTTTTGGGAAATTCCCTCCCCGCCGTGCTCAAGAGTCGGGATTGTCGGCCACCCAGTCTCGACCAGGTCTGACTCTTGCGAGGAGTAAACACAAGGAGTGTGCTTTTTTTGGACCCGGGAACCTCCTCGTAAAAATTGGGGTGCGCCGCATTTCACTATCTGCCCCAGGAGGTCAGACTGATTAAAAAAAATAATAATAAAAAAAAAAAAATAATAATAATATATATATATATATATATATATATATATAGATATGTAAAATAAAATAAATGGGGGTGGCCCCCCAATAGGGAGAGGCACCCAGAATTCCTTTCAAACGAATAAGTGTTCTCCCTGGCACCCCATGAGGTCGGTGTTCTTGCTCCGCCACCACTGGTGATTCGGGCAACACCAGTCTCCAATAGGCTGTTAGTTCTTCAGTTTTTCCTGCCATGTTTCAGGATCCCGAACATCTAACACCCCGCCCCCAACCCCCACCCCCCCGCTTAACCGAGCCGCCGAAACTTTTGCCCTTTTCTGAGTGTAGATGCGGTCATATTATTTCACCAGTTTTGACGCGTAGCTCTGGTTTAAAGTTTCACTCACACGACAGAAGTCCGATCTCTTTGTCTCTTGTGGTTTATTTTGTCAGCATCAAAGAATCAACACTTCATACAGTCGTCTTGAGTAAATCCACTGTGATTACAGACGCCAGTTGCTGCATCTTGCAAATCTCTGACTTTTACAACAACCTATTTGCTGTATCTTGTAAATTACAGTCTTAGCTTAGGTATATAACAACACTCTTGTTGTATATCTCTACTTACGGGAGCTTACGGTTACAACAACCTGTTGTATCTTACATTCCCAGCTTACGGTCAAAAGCTTGTGTTTCCGTAGCCTTCCGCATCTAAAATGAACTCTCAATCATATGACAGTAACTGCATGTAACAGTAGAATGACATCACAGACCAACCTACGATTGTCAAAATGGATGCATGACTAGAAATATAAAGCTTATTGTCAAGGTGGACTAACCTGAGGTGACCAGAAGACGTAGCTTTAGCGGTTAGCCCAATGTAGCGTGGAGGATAAACCCAAACGCGGAAAGAAGCGAGTAGGCAGGATAGCCACGCGATTTAGTCTAAGGACTCTCACAAAACGGAGCAAGGGAAAAACACAAATTTAACCCGCGTCCTAAAGATACACACACAATAGCAAAAGACAACGGAACCAACATGTGAGTACTCACGGTTTGCTGAAACGACAACTGGAGCTGACATGGGCCAAACTCAATGACTGAGCGGTAAGCCATCGTTTGTTTACCTCTTTTATACTTCCTGGTTTTGCGCCCGTCTTACTTCCGGGTCCTAGTGCCGGGCGCAGATTGAGTGTGTATGACAGTACCCCCCTGTCCAGGACTGGCTCCTGACGGTCCTGGGGTGGAGGATACCCTGTGACGGTAGTCCCGAATTAGATGAGGGTCGAGAATGAACCGGGCCGGGATCCAAGATCGCTCCTCGGGGCCATAGCCCTCCCAGTCCACCAGGTATTGCGTACCTTTGCCCCGAGGGTGCGAATCGAGGATTCGGCGCACGGTGTAGGCGGGACCGCCGTCGATGATCCGGGGAGGAGGAGCTGGGGGGGTGGGTGGAATCATTGGCGAGGTGATGAAGGGTTTGAATTGGGACAGGTGGAATACTGGGTGAATCCGGAGCGCCGCAGGCAGCTGGAGCCGGTAGGTGACAGGATTGATTCTGTGGTTGATGCGGTATGGTCCGATGAACCTGGGGGAGAGCTTTTTGGACTCGGTGTGAAGGTGGAGGTTTTTTGAGGAAAGCCATACCTTGTCACCTACATGGTACAGTCGTCCCGGGGGATGTCGACGGCGGTGTTGGTGGGTGTAACGGATGTTGGCACGTTGAATGGCCCGGTTGGTCGTGATCCAGAGCCGCCGACATCTGCGGACCAACTGTTGGGCCGACGGTACATCAACCTCCGGTTCTGGGTGGTTGAACACGGAAGGTTGGAAACCGTGACATACCTCAAATGGGCTTAGGTTGGTGGCTGAGGAGATGTGGAGGTTATGTGATAACTCAGCCCAGATGAGGTAGCGGGCCCAGGAGCGCTGCCGGTCTGCCACGAAACATCTCAGATAGCGCTCCAGTTGTTGGTTGGTCCGCTCCGTCTGACCGTTAGTCTGTGGGTGGTATCCGGAGGACAGACTGCAGGTGGAGTCGATCAGACGGTGCCCGGATGTCCTGAGATGGGTGATGAGTGCCCCCATTGGAGGACCTCTGGTCTTATCACCTCGGGAACGAAGAGTCGTCCAGGTGGCACACCTGCCGGTTCGGTCTCTGTACCTTGGGCAGTGGTGGCTCAATCGGTTAAGGCTGTGGGTTTCTGGGTTACTGATCGGAAGGTCGGGGGTTCGAACCCCAGCATCGGCAAGTTGCCACTGTTGAGCCCTTGAGCAAGGCCCTTAACCCTATCTGCTCCAGGGGCGCTGTAAGCTGGCTGACCCTGCGCTCTGACCCCAGTTTCCTAATTGGGATATGCGAAGAAGAAATTTCGCTGTGCTGTAAAAAGTACATGTGACAATAATTGAATATTCTTCTTCTTCTTCTTCTTGTGCCTGGTGGACTCCCGTCTCCAGGTCCAGTTGGAGGGGTGCGATGATCCTGGAGGATGGAAGAACCGACGCGGGGTCCGTCCGGGGGAGGTCCACCTCTAGCTGTCGTGAGAGGGCGTCTGCTTTGGTGTTTTTGGACCCCGGGCGGTATGAGAGGTGAAAGTTGTAACTTTCAAAAAAGAGAGCCCACCGCGCCTGTCGTGGGTTTAGTTGTCTAATTGTCTTTATGGTGATGAGGTTTTGATGGTCTGTCCAGATTATGAATGGCTCGCTGACGCCCTGGAGCCAGTGACGCCATTCCTCCAGAGCCCACTTTATGGCCAGCAGTTCGCGGTCCCCTACCCCGTATCGCTGCTGAGTGGGATTAAATTTTCTGGAGAAAAAGCTACATGGGTGTAGCTTTTGATCTGGACCTCGTTGCGAGAGGATAGCTCCAGCGCCCACATCTGAAGCATCCACCTCTACAACGAATGGTTGACTGGCATCTGGATGGTGGAGAATCGGTGCAGTGGTGAAACGGTGACACAGTGACCGGAAGGCAGATATGGCGGCCGGGTTGAGGTGAAACGGAAGGGGTGAAGGACGTGTCAGGGCGGTTAGGGGGGCGGCAACTGTATTGTAGTCCCGGATAAAGCGACGATAGAAGTTCGCAAACCCGAGAAACCGTTGAAGCTGCTTAAGGGTCTTGGGTAGGGGCCAATGACGCACAGCCTCCAGCTTCTGCGGGTCCATGGCCACACCCTGGGGCGAGATGACAAAACCCAGGAACGTGGTGGAGCGCTCGTGAAAAGCGCACTTTTCCAACTTACAGTACAGTTGGTGGGCGAGTAATCTCTTGAGAACCGCTCTGACGTGCTGGGTGTGTTCTTCCATAGTTCTTGAGTAGATTAAAATATCATCCAGGTAAGCGAATGCCCACCGGCCGAGCATGTCACGAAGGACATCGTTGATCAGATGTTGAAATGCGGCGGGGGCATTGCACAGTCCAAACGGCATGACGAGGGTTTCATAGTGTCCGGTGGGTGTGATGAAGGCCGTCTTCGACTCATCGCCCTCTCTGATGCGCACCAAGTTGTAGGCGCTCCAGAGGTCCAACTTCGTAAAGATGGTGGCGCCAGAGAGAGCGTCCAGGGCTGAGTTGGTAAGAGGCAGAGGATGTCGGTTTTTGACGGTGATGTTGTTGAGCCCCCGATAGTCAACACAGGGGCGAAGTTCACCGCCTTTTTTCTTCACGAAGAAGAACCCCGCGGCTGCAGGTGAGGAGGATGGTCTGATGGTGCCTTGGCGCAGGGCGTTGGTGACGTATTCCTCCATCACCTTAGTCTCGGTGGAGGTGAGTGAACAGAGGTGGCCGCGGGGTGGAACCATACCAGGTTGGAGGTCAATGGCGAGGTCGTAGGGGCGATGAGGAGGAAGATGGGTGGCTCGTAGTTTACAGAAGACCTCCGCCAGGTCTCGATATGGCTCGGGGACAGCGTTGGTGTCGACGTCGGGGGCCTCGGACTCCCTAGAGCACATCCCAGCCGCTGCCCGTAGGCATAGTTCGTTGCAGGTCGCACCCCACTGGAGGATCCGATTTTGGGTCCAGGAGATTAGAGAGTCGTGTTGGAGCAGCCAGGGGTGGCCAAGAATGATGGGAGGTGACGAGATGGGGGTGACGAAAAATCTGAGTTGCTCCTGGTGCTGGTCGATGGAGATAGTGACGGGTTCGGTTCGGGTGCTGATTGGGCTGGTGGAAAGGGGGCGACCGTCGACAGATGTGATACGAACGGGCTGGGATAACGTTTTACCCCCAGTTTTTTGGCGTATGAAGAGTCAATGAAGTTACCTGCTGCCCCGGAGTCGATGAACGCAGCACTTCGGACTCGTTTGTGGCCAACCTGGAGGTGTACCTGAACCGTGAGACGGGAGGAGTTGGTGGTGATGGCGGAGAGACGAAGGTGACCCGGCGAGTATCTCTCTCCTCTCACCGGGCCTGGGCGTTTCCCGGTCTGTGAGGACAGGTTGCCCGGTGATGTGTGGCTGACCCGCAATAGGCACAGAGCCCCTCACGGAAGCGTCTCTCCCGTTCTGCAGCGGTCAAGGAGGCGCGTCCTAGTTGCATGGGTTCCCCGGCTCCGGTGTCAACCACGGCAGGAGGTGGAGAACCGACATATCCCAGGGTGGCGTAGGTGACGGAGTCTGCGGGGCGTGGAGTGGTAACGGTGAAGGCGGGTGCGGGTCGTGAAGTGGTGACGGCAAAGGTGGGTGCAGGTGGCAGGGTGCGAGGGGCTGGCCTCGGGCGAGAGAGGAGGCGCTGGTCGATCCGGAGAGCGAGTTGGATCAGGCCCTCCAGGGTCGCAGGAAGCTCTCGCCCGGCTAGTTCGTCCTTGATTCGAGAAGCCAGTCCCTCGTAGTAGGATGTCCGGAGCGCTGTATCGCCCCACGTGGTTTGAACGGCGAGAGTGCGAAATTCTGCTGCATAGCGGCTCACGGGCAATCCTCCCTGCCTCAGGTGATAGAGTCTGGTGTCGGTCTCCACCTCGCCCGCTGGATGTTCAAAGGTGAGGTTGAGTTGCTGGGTGAACTCATTGTAAGAGTGGGCGGTGTCCGTATCTGCCTGTAGAACTGCCATGGCCCACTCTGCTGCCTGCCCTTTTAGCAACTAGACGAGAAGAGCAATGCGAAGGCGATCGGTGGAGTACTTGGTGGCATTGAACTCAAACACCAGATCGAGAGCTGTCAGAAATACGCTGCACTTCCCGTCCGTGCCGTTCCACTTCTCTGGTAGAGAAAGAAAAACATCAGAAGGAGGGGGGGGGGGGATGATGCGGCGCCGCGGCCTCCGCAGCGTGCGATCGAGCAGTGACGCCATCAACAGCTGCGCGGAGGTCCATATTCTCCCGCCGGAGCTCAGCGACCTCGCGGCGGAGAGAAGCGAGATCCCCGGTTAGCTGATTGATTAGCGCCGCATGCTGATCCACAACGTCGCAGAGACTTGCATAATCCGCTGGGTTTACCGCGGAGGGCTCAGTCATTCTGTCAAGGTGGACTAACCTGAGGTGACCAGAAGACGTAGCTTTAGCGGTTAGCCCAATGTAGCGTGGAGGATAAACCCAAACGCGGAAAGAAGTGATTAGGCAGGATAGCCACGTGATTTAGTCTAAGGACTCTCACAAAACGGAGCAAGGGAAAAACACAAATTTAACCCACGTCCTAAAGATACACACACAATAGCAAAAGACAACGGAACCAACATGTGAGTACTCACGGTTTGCTGAAACGACAACTGGAGCTGACATGGGCCGAACTCAATGACTGAGCGGTAAGCCATCGTTTGTTTACCTCTTTTATACTTCCTGGTTTTGCGCCCGTCTTACTTCCGGGTCCTAGTGCCGGGCGCAGATTGAGTGTGTATGACACTTATGGCTTATGTAACAAACTTAATGCTTAATGCATTACTAATGTATAGAACAAGGTAGAATAAATGAAATAACAACAAATAAAATAAAATAAACACAACAACAAATTCATAACAAGTACGATATGGCACTTACACTGAGAAACTGGCAGCGTGGAAGCTACTGCCAAGTATATCCAACTTCGATTAGGTCACCGTCTGACCCCACAGAACTCGATCAGGCGACTGAATATTTAGAGTCGTCATTTCGTTGTACCTTAGATAATGTAGCTCCAGCTAAAAAAAAATTATTAGAGATAAGAAACTCGCTCCCTGGTATAACGATCACACGCGCACTTTAAAACAGACTGCTCGGAAATTAGAGCGTAAATGGCGTCAAATTAAAATTATTATTTTAATTAAAATGAAAATTGTTAGTATTTCAAATAGCATGGAAAGAGAGCATCCTGAACTATAGGAAAGCTCTTAGTGTAGCTAGATCAACGTATCTTATAGAAGAAAATAAAAATAATTTTTATTTTTTTAAAAAAATTAGATTTTTATTTAATACCGTAGCCAAATTAACCAGAAATAAGACCACTACAGAAATCTCCACAACAACATCATGCAATTGTGAGGACTTCATGAACTTTTTTAATAATAAAATTGTAAATATTAGGCATAAAATTGAGGCTTTGAAACCAAACAATGTAATTGATACAGATGTTAACCTAGCCATGTCAGATTCAAACCTAGAATACTTTACTCCTCTTGAAGAGAATGAACTAATTTCACTCATCTCTTCTGCAAATTCATCAACCTGTATATTAGATCCTATACCGACACATTTTCTTAAACAGATAGTACCAGTAATAACAGAACCGCTGTTGAGAATAATTAATTCCTCACTCAGCATTGGTTATGTTCCAAAATCTTTTAAAGTAGAAGTTATAAAACCAATAATTAAGAAACCTGACCTCGACCCCTGTCAGCTGTCCAATTACAGGCCAATATCAAACCTCCCCTTTATCTCTAAGATTCTGGAAAAGATAGTAGCGGAGCAGCTATGCTCATATCTACATAGAAATGGCATACATGAACTGTATCAGTCAGGATTTAGGCCTCATCACAGCACAGAAACAGCACTCGTTAAAGTAGTAAATGACCTCCTATTGGCCTCTGATCAGGGTTGTGTACTGTAACTATGCTTGTATTACTCGACCTCAGTGCAGCTTTTGACACTATTGATCATGCTATTCTTCTTCACAGATTAGAAAATAGCTTTCTAAAGTTGAGCAATGTGTGCAGGACATAAGAAATTGGATGCTAATTAACTTCCTTCTGCTTAATCCGGATAAGACAGAAGTTCTAGTCATAGGACCGCATACAGCTAGAAGTAAAATCTTAGATCACACCGTAACTTTAGATGGCCTTTCTGTTCCGTCAAGTGCAACAGTAAAAGACCTCGGCGTGATTATAGATTCCAGCCTTTCATTTGAAGCTCATGTAGATAATATCACCAGGATAGCATTCTTTCACCTCAGAAATATCGCCAAGATAAGAAATATATTGTCGTTAAACGATGCAGAAAAACTAGTTCATGCTTTAATCACTTCTAGGTTGGACTATTGTAATGCCTTACTGTCTGGTTGTTCAGTTAGGTGCATAAACAAGCTTCAGCTAGTCCAGAATGCAGCAGCGAGAGTCCTGTGGTGGAAATTCTGAAAACAATATAAAGACAAGTAATCCATACACTGGGTAAGAGCAAAGTAACAAAGGTTTTATTTTAAACTTCTGCAGAAGGACCAGTCTCATACAGCAGACAGTTGCAGCATAGAGAAAGGTGATCTCTTTCTCTAGCTGACCTATTTTATACACAAACATCTCTGTTAACATAATCAACGCCCCGTACGTGAAGTTCCTACATTCAAACTCATGACTCTTTATCTGACCCAGACCAGATGTCTATACCTTATCATTTATTCAGGGACAACTACAATCAGGTTGTTTCTATTCTGTTCTCGGCCTTGTGTCTCTAAGCTTCGACAAACAAGTTCAAACTTCTAAGGCCTACGTTACACACTTACTACAAGAATCAATTAGAATTAATACATAATTAAAATATGATTTTTCCATTACAATTTCCCCCTTTTGTCATTCTATGACAACCTAAATATTTTAATTCTACAATTCAAAACAATACTAATAAGCTATGCTTTAGGTAAATTTCATTAGATATTGTCTCTCCAACCTGGGTTTTTAAACATCATCACTAGCACTCTAATGCACACAGAGGACACTACAGCTGTTTTTATGGGGACAGACCCCCGAGAAAAATTCTGCATAAATATACATGCTTTACATTTCTCTAAAGATTTACATTATGTCTTCTTCCATATCATGATCTAAACATTCAAACTGACAGTCACCGGAAATTTGAACTCTGTCAGAAGTCGGGTCGTCCCAGTCCGGTTTCCGTTTTATGTTGTCAGTCTGTCTTAACATTTAATATTTTACTGTGTTCAGAACTAGTCCCTGTATACATCTGCAAATACAGGGTGTTATACAGAGGCCTAACAAGATTATAATCCCAATTGGTAGAACACTATAAACCAGCCAATAACCCCAGCCTCCCCACAATTGCGTTAACCACGAGATCCAAGACTCTACTTGGGGAGGTGGTTGCAAAGCCTTCTTCATGTGGTTTATGATGTTGCTGATATTCTGATGATTGTCAGGAATATAAAAACAACAAGAGGTGTTTAGAACTTTACACACTCCACCTCTCTCGGCTAGTAAAATATCCAGAGCCATTCTATTTTGAATCGTGATCTCTCTAACCTGCTTCATCATTTACTAACTGCAAGGCATTTACGGTGTCATTTTTTAGTATCAGTAACATGTATGCTAAACCATTTACCTTGTTTAGGGCTACAGCTGTTCCTCCGCCGAGGAAGAGTGACCAGCCTACATTTACTCCTGGGCTAGTCCACGGGTTTCCTAAAGTGTAACCATGAAATTTAATAGGGACATCTCTTTTTCTTCTATTCTCTGACATCCGTGGCCCCCACAGATTTTCTGTGTGTACTGACACACTAGGGGTTACATATGCAGGATAACATGAGCCTGTCCAATTGAAATACCTAGGTAAGGTCACATATGCGTTTAACCCACACACCCACATTACTGTGTTTGTTGACGATAGTTCTATGAACGGACAACTACCATCATTTGGAAAATAATTACCATCTATACTACATTTAGGGCGATGTGCAGGTTTGTAATTGCCACAGAAAAGGAATAAAAATTACTGCAAAATGTGTACTTAAAATGATAAAATTCACAAATATTAAATAAAGTCTTTAAATAAATAAAAATCACAATACAATTTGAAAATATTATGATTTTAGTCCGTTACATTTACTTTTTTTAATACTGTGATTGTAAATTCGTTTAATGTTTCACTTTTATGCGGCAGTGGTACAGCGCAACAGGGGTGCTACTAGGATGTAAAAATGTAATTTGTTAAAATGTTTTCGTTATTTATTAAGGAAAATCAAGTTTTTCCTCAATCAAGTGGGCTTTTTGATCAATGCTGAATCCAAACAGCAAAAGAACATAAAATTTATAATAAAAAATAAGAATACGTATGGTGCTTTTTGCCGTTTATGTCCAACATTGAATAATTATTTAATTATTAATAATTAAAGCTGTTCACATCGCGCGCTTTCACTTCTCGCATGCACTTTTAAAAATGCACTGTTTAATCAGCAATTATATGTGGCCCCTCTTTATGATAGATGAAGATTGACTGAAATAAAGCTGCTCGTGTCGGCTCATATCAGGAGCATTTTGATCGAACGGGAGATGAAAAGTGAAAGTGTGTAAAATACACTTAAAGTGTGTGTGAATTTTTATTTTTTTTTGTGGCGGAAACATTCTTTATAAGTTTATTCAGAAGAACTACATGAAGGAAAAATATCTGACGTTAATTAAGTGTAATTGGGAAAAGACAGATTTATATTACAAACCGGATTCCAAAAAAGACACTAAACAAATTGTGAATAAAAACTGAATGCGATGATGTGGAGATGGCAAATGTCAATATTTTATTCAGAATAGAACATAAATCACGGAACAAAAGTTTAAACTGAGAAAATGTATCATTTTAAAGGAAAAATATGGTGAATCAAAATGTCATGGTGTCAACAAATCCCAAAAAAGTTGGGACAAGGCCATTTTCACCACTGTGTGGCATCTCCCCTTCTTCTTACAACACTCAACAGACGTCTGGGGACCGAGGAGACCAGTTTCTCAAGTTTAGAAATAGGAATGCTCTCCCATTCTTGTCTAATACAGGCCTCTAACTGTTCAATCGTCTTGGGCCTTCTTTGTCGCACCTTCCTCTTTATGATGCACCAAATGTTCTCTATAGGGGAAAGATCTGGACTGCAGACTGGCCATTTCAGTACCCGGATCCTTCTCCTACGCAGCCATGATGTTGTGATTGATGCAGAATGTGCTCTGGCATTATCTTGTTGAAAAATGCAGGGTCTTCCCTGAAAGAGATGACGTCTGGATGGGAGCATATGTTGTTCTAGAACCTGAATATATGTTTCTGCATTGATGGTGCCTTTCCAGACACGCAAGCTGCCCATGCCACACGCACTCATGCAACCCCATACCATCAGAGATGCAGGCTTCTGAACTGAGCGTTGATAACAACTTGGGTCGTCCTTGTCCTCTTTGGTCCGGATGACATGGCGTCCCACATTTCCAACAAGAACTTCGAATCGTGACTCGTCTGACCACAGAACAGTCTTCCATTTTGCCGCACTCCATTTTAAATGATCCCTGGCCCAATGAAAACGCCTGTGCTTGTGGATCTTGCTTAGAAACGGCTTCTTCTTTGCACTGTAGAGTTTCAGCTGGCGACGGCGGATGGCACGGTGGATTGTGTTCACTGACGATGGTTTCTGGAAGTATTCCTGAGCCCATTCTGTGATTTCCTTTACAGTAGCATTCCTGTTTGTGGTGCAGTGTCGTTTAAGGGCCCGGAGATCACGGGCATCCAGTATGGTTTTACGCCCTTGACCCTTACGCACAGAGATTGTTCCAGATTCTCTGAATCTTCGGATGATATTATGTACAGTTGATGATGATAACTGCAAAGTCTTTGTAATTTTTCGCTGGGTAACACCTTTCTGATATTGCTCCACTATCTTTCTGCGCAACATTGTGGGAATTGGTGATCCTCTACCCATCTTGGCTTCTGAGAGACACTGCCACTCTGAGAAGCTCTTTTTATACCCAATCATGTTGCCAATTAACCTAATTACTGTTAATTGGTCTTCCAGCTCTTCGTTATGCTCAAATTTACTTTTTCCAGCCTCTTATTGCTACTTGTCCCAACTTTTTTGGGATTTGTTGACACCGTGAAATTTGGAATCAACATATTTTTTCTTTAAAATGATACATTTTCTCGGATTAAACTTTTGATCTGTCATCTATGTTCTATTCTGAATAAAATATTGACATTTGCCATCTGCACATCATTGCATTCAGTTTTTATTCACAATTTGTTTAGTGTCCCAACTTTTTTGGAATCCGGTTTGTAATTTCTTTTAAATTATTCTTTTAAATTATTCTCTGATAGCTGAAGCCGTAAGTTAAAAGAAAGAAAATTAATTATTTAATAAAATATTATTGTAATTTCTTTGACATAATTATTCTTTCTTTTAACTTACGGCTTCAGCTATCAGGAATCCAATACTTCAGTCTCCGACAGAATCGGCTGAAAGATTCATCAAAGATTTCCTTTGTAATTTTTTGTTATGCATGCATGCAAAAGTTAAATAATATTGTTATTTTTGCTGTTTATGTACTGTACACCATTTAATAATTATTTAATTATCAATAATTAAAGCAGCTCAGATCTGCACTGTGATTAAAAAACAGTTGATAAAAGTCAGATGAACGCGTGCGTCAATGTGAGAGATTTAGAAGAGATTTCTCTCTCCCAGAAATACAATACCTCTCGCGGGCAAGCCTCTGAATACGCCGTTTTAACAGGAGTTACAATTAAAGCTGCTCACATCACGCACACTTTCACTTAAAAAAAATAGTGTTTGATCAGCAAGTATATGTCGCCTCTCTTTATGATGAAACAAAGCTGTGTGTGAATGGCTGAAATGTGGTTGTGAAGAAATCTTTTAGTGAATGTAAAATGTTCGCGTGAACCCGCGGCGTGCGCGTGCTCTTTCACATTGCCGAGTTTTGGCAGTCAGTTGAACGCGCGAGCCGATATGAGATTTCTCTTTCCCAGAAATACAACAAAGACAAATTTATCTTTGCGGCGCTGTGCGTATATATTTAATATACTAACATGTTTTTACTGTGTAGTGTCCATTAATCCGACAACACCTGTGACTCTCCCACGTTTTCTGATACACACAGCCAGAGTTTTTTTTTTGGTACTGTAATTTTAGTACCGTGATGGTAAATTCGTTTAATGTTTCACTTCTATTTTATAAGGTTTTTGCCGGCGGTGGGACAGCGGAGCGGGGGTGTGAAATAAATTCTTATAATAACACAAAAACACAAGCGCTGCTGTATGACATCTGCTGACGCGAATTTTGTGGTCATTTGGTTTCATTTATTTCAGTTAATAAATCTGCTACAAATTTAAAGAACACAAAGTATAAGATGACACAAAACCTTTTTTCCCCCTAATTATTCGATACAGAATAGCGCACCCTGTTTGGTTTCATTAAAATAAAATAAAATACAGCGCATAAAATAAAATACAGTGGTACAGCACAACGGGGGGCTGGGATGTAAAAATGTAATTTGTTAAAACGTTTTCATTATTTATTAAAGAACATTATGATGATTATAACAGCCTACTGCATTTAATTCTTATAATAAACCAAAAACACATCAACATCTGATGACGCAGTAGCACGTGCTGACAATGTTTAAATTTTATGGTCATTTAGTTTCGTTTATTTCAGTTAATAAATCTAAATTTAAAGAGCACAAAATATAAGATGACTAATAAGATTTAATTTAAATTCTACATTTGTACTGTAATTTTAATACTGTGATTATGGATTCATTTAACTACAATGTTTCACTTGATTTTATCCTCTACTACGTGCAGCTCTAAAGGAGCGCGCCTCATTGATCCTTGAGAGAATGAACTGATGCCCGAGGCGTCGGTCTGTAGTTATATAGCGCCACTCAGTGGTAGAAGCCAGCAAACACACAAACCCAAATTTCGCCGCTGCAGTAAAACCAGAATACCACATGAGTAACTAATGTATATACACATACATACATCTT
Source organism: Channallabes apus (assembly GCA_030522415.1). Taxonomy (NCBI): domain Eukaryota; kingdom Metazoa; phylum Chordata; class Actinopteri; order Siluriformes; family Clariidae; genus Channallabes; species Channallabes apus. The sequence continues at coordinate 49,355,605 of CM060109.1, forward strand.
TGTAGTCTTTTTGCACACATGCGCAAGTTCGTTACAATAACAATAAGAATAATAACAATAATAATAAATTCGGAGCACTACTAATAATAATAATTATGATACTGAATGGAGAAAGCGCAGTTAAAGAAGTACCATCATTGAAGGAGAGAAGAAAATGAATAATAAATACACATCTGTATTTACAGTTTGAGCTCGACACGTTTATGAGCTCTGTCGCTTGCTGTCAATGGGCGCCTCAGAGAGAGAACACATTTTTCGGCTTCAGTAGACACACAATACTTCAGACTGAAACACGACTGCCCCCTACAGGTAATGAAGGGCATTTGCAGAGCTTGCCGTGGCAAGTCGCGAGATCCCTTTTCTTGAAACGTGCATTCTTAATGGCCAGGGCCCGGTTTCTCGAAAGCTTCTTATCTCTAAGTAGTTCTTAAGTTGTACCTTAACCTCTCTCTTAACGTTATGGCACATTTCCCGAAACGTTCTTACGCTAAGTATCTCTTAGCTAAGTCACACGTTCGTAAGGTTGGTCTGGACCAACCTTAACTCATACTTAGCGTAGTTTCAGCTCGAGACACTAGTGGCCGCCACTGAGCAGCAGTCTTTATAAACCAGCGGTGTATGCAAACACATTATGGCACGTTATCAAAGTCGTATTAATGATGGAATATACTGTAGACCTGTTTAAGAATTTTATTTTATTTGATATCAGAACTAATAGCAGGGATTAAAGTGAAAAAAAATCTTCTGACTGAACTTTTTTCAGGCCGAGCCATATTCCTTTAACAAACACTTTATTTAAATAGTCGAGACCAATAGCGTTAGGGGAGATTAAACCACTTTAATATTGCCTGTTTGCATATTTTAAAAGCTATTTGTAATATTTGAAAAAAATATATACCTTGACAAATAATCAACCATCTACCACATATCTTTTCAGTGCATGTTTTTATTTATCTTATAACACCAAACAATGTTTTGTGAAACTCTTAATAATTAACAGAAAAAAGTAATAGCACCACCATTAAATTCCAAAAAGTGCTTTTTCAGTGCATGTTTTATGTATCTTCATTTTCAGCTTAGATGACAAATCGAATTTCCAGTAAGCAGCAATGCCATACTGCAGGTCTCGATGCTTAATTCCGATTTGTTGCCTGTATCTGATTTTTTTGACTGTCTGTTTACATGTTCTTTTAACTATGACTCATATCCGATTCACGTGTTTACACTCGCCATACCATCTGAAACATCGCGCATACTTAAAGGGAGGTTCTTGCGGTACACACTAGCCAAGAAAGATGAAGGTGAAATATGCTTATGAAATATGGGGCCGGGGGTAGCTCAGTGGTTAAGGCATTGGACTACGGTTCGGAAGATCCCAGGTTCAAATCCCACAACCACCAAGTTGCCACTGTTGGGCCCTTGAGCAAGGCCCTTAACCCTCAACTGCTCAGATGTGTAATGAGATAAAAATGTAAGTCGCTCTGGATAAGAGCGTCTGCCAAATGCGTAAATGTAAATGCTTAACGCTATCTCTGCTATATATGCAAAGTTCGCGCACCATGGTTTTAAAACGGAGGAGGAGAAAAAAACGCCATAATTGCCGCCTGCGCATATGCTTTATTCACCAAATACTGATTTAATGTTATTCAGCCCAAATAAGCATTAACACAAGGCGGGGTGTGTCTGGATGTTTGATTTTTTTTAGTCCACGAACTAAAAGGCTTGCCATTCTCCCCAATTTCGCTAAGCCAAGCCCATCTCCATTTATTTATTTACACTTTTATCAATCTCTGAAACATCGGAGCCTTCCTGCATTAAGTGTGTCCATGCTATCTTAAATATAGTTATACCTCAGCCTGACACGTAGTTCCTCAAAACTAAACCAAAACCCGGAGTGGATCCATACCGGAGTGATAACAAAACGCTTAGAGTGGAGAGAGGAACGTGCTGGAGCTCCACTCCAGGCTTTGATCACATCCTCCTCAGCAGGCTGAATACACTGTCTTTCCTTAATTTAACACCCATGTAAGCCTATATATACACAGCATTAAAATTATGAAAAGTGAATTTTAAACATTACGGACAGGCGGAACAGTGTGATTGACGGAAATCCGTCGTAACGACGGAGAACTTTAATCCCTGTAATAGAGTGACTTTTAATTAGCCTATTTCATAATGGGACTAACGCATTAAAATTGCCAATCACTATTAATATTAAACAGGTGGCGAACAATTATGCAGCGATACAGCGTGGTGTTGTGTTAAACTGAAGACGGCGCGGTCCGTGGAGCCGTGTGGGTCATGTACATTTTTCCTTTAGACAAAACTTCATCCCTTTTCATATTTTCCCCGTGGACGATATTAAAAATAAATAAATAAAAGTTTTGCCTTCCAAGGCAAAGGATTATGGAGCTTCTTGAGCTGCTCAGACCTGCGCGTGCCAGACCAACGCGTCGTACTTACTGTACACTCCCCGTCCCGATGTCCAGCTGCTCGATGCTTTTTGTTTAAAATGTTTCATTGATCATTAGCCGTTATCTATAACTTTATGGGTTTTTCTTTTGACACGTTTTATTTTTATGAAATTTGATTTAGTTAAATGAGAAAATAACCTTGGGAGTTTCAGACAGTGCATCCATTCATTTTTCTGGGTTATTGTAATGTGTAATACCCCTATTCACTGACTCGCTGTGAGATGCGGTGTGTTATACCCCTATCTCACCTGCATGGTCTCGCGCTGTGGCCGTAGGCTTGATCATGATTCACCCCGAGTTTTTGCGCTGTGATTACGTTTCCATCTTTCCGTGTGAAAAATTCAACGTTAAATTTTTTGCTGGTCCTCGCGGAAGCTTGCAGACCTTGCAGAACTTCGCGGAACGTTAAAGGAATGTCGTGTGCAATCGCGGCAGCTCACAGGTGAGAGAGGGGTATTAGGCACCGTGATCCGCCTCGAGTGACCGGCCAACGGTCCGCGAAGATCTGCATGGTCCGCGAGCTTCCACATGTTGAACATGTTTATTTTTTTTGCGTGGTAAAATGGAAACGTAATAATAGCACCAAAACTCGCGCCGAATCATGATGAACCGCACTTACGGCCCCTGCGCGAAACCGCGTAGGTGAGATAGGGGTATTAAACCTCCACTCTGTCATTTCATCATAATCATTCTATAAGTGCGCTATACAACCCCAACAACTGACATGTTTCACATTGTTTCTGAAGCTGGTGAAGAGTGTTATCAGCTGTTTGTCAATCAACTATGATTGTATACCTGGTTCGTTTCACCGCCACAGCTTACATAAAAATATTAGCGACAGTTTGGTGATTTAATTTATATATTTGTCTATTATGGCATGTTATTGATAAATTAACCTATGTTGAAATAAACGCTATTAAAAGAATTTAGTGCAATGTTTAATTTGCATAGAAAGTGCCATCTTTCTTAACGCTGTCATGCAAAAGGAGTCAAAATTCAGCTAATTCAGGACCTTCACTGTAGATAGCGCCGCGTAACGTCGGACGTAAGAGGCAGCGACTTAAGAAGACTCCTAAGAGACAGTTCGAGAAATACACTTAGAAAAGTTATCACTTAACGTAAGATATATCTTAAGAGTCTTCTTAGCGCGCGAATAGTGTGCGTTATTGAGAAACCGGGCCCTGATCTGTAGATTCTCTTGATTAGTTCTTTGGGAAAGGTGTGGTAACCTACCTTGGTGAGGTAGTTGGGCAGGGTGTAGTGAAACCTGTGCTAAGGTCCAATCCATTAAGCAATTTCCCATTCCACAGACGCGTCATGAGCTGCGACGTTTCTTGGGTATGGCTGGGTATTATTGTTTTCTATGATGTGGTGTTGCCTCTCACTAACCTACTCCACAAAGATGTGATCTTTCAGTGGTCTCCAGAGTGTCAGCGTGCCTTTGACTCAGTCAAGCTCCTGCTATCCAGCTCTCCAGTTCTTGCTGCTCCTCATGTGAGTAAACATTTTAAACTAGAACTGGATGCTAGTGGTACTGGGGCTGGAGCAGCATTACTTCAGGAGGATGATCATGGAATCGGTCACCCCATTTGTTATTTCTCCAAGAAGTTTGGCAAACATCAGCTTAACTATAGTACAATCGAAACAAGAACCGCTAGCGTTATTAATGGCTATACAGTAGGGATGTAACGGTATTGTAAATACCATCGTACCGCAATAAAGTTTTTTTCGATAATACCGTGGTCGCATGACGGTAAAATGATAGGTCTTCTGAGAAAAGTTTGAATGGAGCGAACGGGAGGTAGCGGGAACTACAATTCCCATCAGCCCCGGCGTCAACCATCATCCTTTGCAGTCTGTTGTCGCTACAGATCCAGTAATGCGCACATCCGATTTAAAACCCGCTTATTCAGTAATGATTAATTACTCTTTTCATCTCTTTTCCTTCGCCGCTAACAGCAGCACCGCCATTTGCGCATTACTGGATCTGTAGCCACAACAGACTGCAAAGGATGATGGTCACGCCTGGGCTGATGGGAATTGTAGTTCCCGCTACCTCCCGTTCGCTCCATTCGCCTGAGCAAACTTTTCTCAGAAGACCTATAATTTTATCGAGTCATTTCGGTTTCTCTCTGAAAAGAAACGAGAAAGGAAAAAAACATCCTGTCTCTGTCTGAATAAGTGAGTGAATGAGGTGAGTCTCTCAAATACTCATTCAGCACACGGACCAGCTGCAATAAGGAGGCTGCTATTTTTATTTTTTTCTGAGTTTTCAAGAATACTAAATTGAAACTTTTTTTTTTTTACATGGTTTAATAATTCTTTGTTATTAAAATTGAAAAATTTAAGTTTCTGTTTCACAGTTTACAGATAGACGGCTAATTTGTCTGCCATTGATATGTTCAGTGTTCATGTAAACTGTTTAATAAACACTTCTGGCACTTTTTTCGAGTCTCTTCAGTAGTTTAGTTTTTCCTGTAAATGATTCAATAAATACCGTACCGTGCCGTTCATACCGAGGTATTACCGTACCATCAAGTTTTGATACCGCTACATCCCTACTATACAGCACTGTAGCCTGTGTGTGTGTGTTTGTATATATTGTGTCCAGGTCACGCGCTGCTCCGCTCCACTCCAGGTTTTCCGACGGTCACTACATCGGAAGCTGACTGACTTTCCACATGTGCGCTTCCGGCCTCAGAGGAGGTCATCAATCAGCGGACCATTCATAAACCAGAGAGACGCGGGAACGAAGGGGGCGTGTAGGCGAGGTGTTGGATTTTAAATTTCTTGTTTCTCAGATGTTTAGCTCTGGCCACTTCTTGTTACTTATTGTGTTGTTAGACTAGCTACTTTACAAATGTTTAACTCAAAGTGTTTAACTTTATATTGCTCAATAGATGTCACGAACGCAGGCAGAACGATATGAATCCAAGTGCGGATACTGACTATATAGAGATGTGGGGGGCGTGGTCGGGAGCGTGAGCAAGGGTCGAATGCCGTGAGTCCGTCAGCGAAGCGTCCAAAGCAAAAACACGAGACGAGAGCCGTAGTCAAAAAGAGGAAGCGTAAGGTCAAAACCGGGAAATCAAAAGGGCAGGCGAACAATCCAAATCGGCAAGCAGAAAATCAAAAACGAGAAAAAACAAAGCGAGGTCGTAACATGAAAGCAGAGAAAAGAAAACGCGAGAGAATCGAGGTATAACACACACAATAATCCAGCGATCTGAGCAGCGCGCCGCGCATGCTTAAATCGCTGGAGTAATCAGTCATGGAATGAGAAACAGCTGAGCAGACGGGGCGGAAACGGGGGCGTGAGAGCGCACGTGACGGCTAGACAAAAACATGAGCGCGTGGGGGAGTGACAGCGTGGGAAAAAAAACCGGCCGACAGACCGTGACTCGTGACAGTACCCCCCCCCCCTTACGAACGCCTCTGGGCGTTAGGACGGGGAGCCTCAGGGAAACGTTTCTGAAAATCTGAGATTAGCTTGGGGTCTAGGATGAACTTGGCGGGGATCCAGCTTCTCTCCTCAGGGCTAACTTGATGGCTAAGAGTTCACGATCTCCGATGCCGTAATTGCTCTCAGCAGGGGTTAGGCGGTGGGAGAAGAAGGAGCAGGGGTGCAGCTTATTATCTCTGTTGGATCTTTGTGAGAGGATGCCTCCTACTCCGGTGCTGGACGCGTCGACTTCTACGATGAACTGCCGTGACGGATCTGGGATGGTGAGGATAGGGGCGGAGGTGAACCGTTTCTTCAGCTCGCTGAAGGCTTTTTCGGATTCCAAGTTCCAGCAGAATTGGGTTTTGGTAGAGGTTAGAGCTGTTAGAGGGGCGGCGATGGAGCTGTAGCCTCGGATAAACCGACGATAAAAGTTAGCAAAGCCTAAGAACCTCTGGAGTTCATGTCGAGAAGTAGGGGTGGGCCACCTAGTGACCGCTTCGAGTTTAGCAGGTTCCATCTCGATGCCCTTGGGGCTGATGGTGAATCCGAGGAACGTGGTGGCTGTGGTGTGGAACTCGCACTTCTCAGCCTTGATGAACAAGTTGTTCTCCAGGAGTCTCTGCAGTACCTGCCTGACATGATGTTGGTGTTCTTCTGGGTTGTGAGAAAAGATCAGGATGTCGTCGAGATAGACGAATACGAATGAGTTAAGGAAATCCCTGAGGACGTCATTGATTAAGGCTTGAAACACTCCGGGGGCATTAGTAAGTCCAAAGGGAACCACCAGATACTCATAATGTCCAGTTGGCGTATTAAAAGCTGTTTTCCACTCATCCCCTTCCCGAATGCGAACAAGGTGATAGGCGTTGCACAGATCTAGCTTAGTGAAGGTGCTGGCCCCCTGAAGGAGTTCGAAGGCAGTAGACATTAGAGGAAGGGGGTATCGGTTCTTAATGGTGATGTTGTTAAGGCCCCTATAATCAATGCACGGACGAAGGGAACCATCTTTCTTGCCTACGAAGAAGAATCCCGCCCCTGCCGGAGAGGAAGAGGGGCGGATGATTCCTGCGGCCAGCGATTCCGTGATGTACTGGTCCATGGCTTGGCGTTCTTTGGGCGACAGTGAGTAAAGACGGTCCTTGGGGGGGGAGGTGCCTGGGAGGAGGTCAATGGCGCAGTCATATGGTCGGTGGGGGCGAAGAGAGACTGCACGTGATTTACTGAACACAGTCCTGAGGTCATGGTATTCTGGGGGAACACGGGTGAGGTCCGATGGCTCCTTTGTGGGGACTGGGTCGAGGCAGGGCGTAGTGGCGGCGCGTAAACATGACGTGGAGCATGATGGACTCCAGGCTACGATCGAGTTCCTGACCCAATCAATGTGCGGATTGTGTTGGGTTAACCAGGGGAGGCCTAGGACGACCGTGGCATGTGACCCCTCCATGATGAACAGCGACGTTTGTTCTGAGTGATTGCCGGACACCTTTAGGCCAATGAGAGGGGTTCTGTGGGTGATGGGTGGGAGTGGACTCCCGTCGAGGGCCTGGACTTTGAGGTGGTTCTCCAAGGGCAGCGCAGGAATACCCAGGGTCTCGGCTGAAGCCGCATTCAGCAGGTTACGATCCGAACCCGAGTCGACCAGTGCCTGCACTAGGTGGGTCTGTCGCTCATGGATGAGGAAGATGGGAAGCAGATGACGTTGGTCTGGGAGCCTTCTTGGAGTCTCGCCCTCTAGTGCTCCCAGCTGAACTAGAGGGCGCCCCCCTTTTACTGGACAGTTCTTCAGCAGGTGTCCTGATTTCCCACAGTAGAAGCAGGCCCCCTCCACCCGCCGGCGGTGACGCTCCTCTGGGGTGATGCGGGTTCTGCCCAGTTGCATGGGATCCTCCTGGGGTTCAACTCGTGGAGGTGGGGGTCGCGGTAGTGCCCTGGGAGGAGAAAATCGGGCTGACCTACGAAGACGGAGACGGACATCTACTCGACCAGCCAGGTCCACAAGCTCTTGGAGCGACGAGGGAAGCTCTCGCGAGATTAGCTCATCTTGGAGCTTCTCTGTCAGACCCTCCAAAAAGACGTCGCATAACGCTCGGTTATTCCAACCACTGGGGAGGGCCAGGGTCTGGAACTCAATGGCATATTCATAGGCCGAGCGCGAGCCCTGGCGAAGATTCAGCAGTTTTCGGCCCGCCTCCCTGCCATGGCATGAGCGGTCAAACACCCTCTTCATCTCTCTGGCGAAGTCTCCGTAATTGGAACAGCAGGGGTCGTGTGCATCCCAAAGCGCGGTGCTCCATTCACGGGCGCGTCCTGACAGGAGTGTGATGACGTAAGCCACCTTAGATCGTTCGGTGGAAAAGGCGGAGGCTTGGAGCTCGAAGATCAGGGAACACTGAGATAAGAAGGAGCGACAGGTGCCTGGATCTCCCTCGTAGGTGGGAGGAGCGGGGAGGCGTGGTTCCTGTGGCGCATGTGAGCTTGCTCCTTGCGGTAGGGAGAGTTGGAGTCTCTGAAGCTGAGACGTGACGTCGGCGAGAGACTGCTTGGTGCTGAGCAGTTCCTGTTGGTGAGTCCCGAGTAGGGCACCTTGACTTTCCAATGCCGCTCTCATATGGTCAGAAGCCGCTGGATCCATAGCTGGCTGGATTATTCTGTCACGAACGCAGGCAGAACGATATGAATCCAAGTGCGGATACTGACTATATAGAGATGTGGGGGGCGTGGTCGGGAGCGTGAGCAAGGGTCGAATGCCGTGAGTCCGTCAGCGAAGCGTCCAAAGCAAAAACACGAGACGAGAGCCGTAGTCAAAAAGAGGAAGCGTAAGGTCAAAACCGGGAAATCAAAAGGGCAGGCGAACAATCCAAATCGGCAAGCAGAAAATCAAAAACGAGAAAAAACAAAGCGAGGTCGTAACATGAAAGCAGAGAAAAGAAAACGCGAGAGAATCGAGGTATAACACACACAATAATCCAGCGATCTGAGCAGCGCGCCGCGCATGCTTAAATCGCTGGAGTAATCAGTCATGGAATGAGAAACAGCTGAGCAGACGGGGCGGAAACGGGGGCGTGAGAGCGCACGTGACGGCTAGACAAAAACATGAGCGCGTGGGGGAGTGACAGCGTGGGAAAAAAAACCGGCCGACAGACCGTGACTCGTGACAATAGACAACACTGTTAGCTGTTATTTAAGATATCTACACCACTTAACTACTATATTTTGCTAAGGGGACTAAATACTCTTATACTCCTCACGTCCGGGAGACTAATGTGCAGGATTCTCCAGAAAAGTAAGATCTTAAAAAAAAATTACAAAGAAACCTTGAGAGGAACCAGACTGAACAGGGAACCCATCCTCATCCGGGTGATAACGGATAGCAGGGATTGATCTGCACTCATACTGTGTGTTAGGAGGCTGGAGGTTCAGTATAACAGATGTGGAGAAGTTCATACGGGTTCCAGTTCGTTATTGGAGGATCAGGTAGACTGTAGGAAACTCCAGTCCTGAACTCTCGAGTGACTAAAGAGGACAGGACCGTCTTCATGGTACCATCTCCAGACACCACACGCATCTCAGACAGACCACACGTCCATGTGACGAGATCTCCAACCAGAAGAGGGACACCAGGACGAGTCACACAGGTCCAGAGGACAGAGGGTGTCTGGATCACTGGCAGCTCAGGAGAGACCTGTGTAGTGTGAGATAGAGAGAGGGAGAGATAACAGTTAGGCATGGTCCCTTTAAACAGTGTATAAGGTGAATGTACTGTATATTTAGTGTAGAGTGCAAGCAGGGACTCCGGCAGGACTAACTATGACATCATAACTAAAAGGGAGAGCCAGAAGGAAACACAAACATGAGGGGGAACTGAGATGTAAAGCAAACAATCACCTCACCGTCAACAAACCTGAGTGATCAAATGAGAGTGAGGAAGACAGCATCTAAACATACCAGTTCACCATAATACTCTACGTCCATGAGTCCCCCAGGTCTGCCCCAGAGGCCGGCGTCTGGCTGGAGTCCTGAGACACTCTGGGAATGAAGGGCTGTTTGTCACACTGAGTTCTGAGTTCTGGGATTGTCCTGTGGTCCTGTGTTACAGAGTGTGGTGCTGGTGTATAAGCTAAAGCTTGAGTTTACGTTCTCTGACAAGCAGCCTATACATACAGCGTATTCTAGTTATAACAAGCTTAGTACACACATAAAAAACCACAAACACACTGTGGCAGTTAAAATGTTTTTCTTTTATATAAACCTGTTTATTTGTTTTATACAATGGATCACAAAATGATTTAATAATTACTATACAAGCTACACTGCATCTGTTATAAATTAAACATTTCATGAGAAGTCCTAAAAAATACATCATTAATAACATGATTACTAAGAAGTAAGTATTAAAGTTTTGATTACAGAGACGTTCTCTGCTCAGTTAGGTCACGGGCACCACAAGCTCTGAGCCGATGATGTCATACAGTTCCTCTGATCCTCAGCAGCTTATTGGTCATGTATTTTATTTATTCCTTCACTCTTGTCCGTCCTATAAGGTCCACAGTGAATACACGGTGCAGAAACTGAAAGCCATCAGGACTGAAACCATGACGAGAAGAACCTTCTGCACCCATAAACACGTCTCCAGTTTCTGTTCCAGACGGGAGTTGGACACCATGAGACGCGTTAGCTGCAGCAACATAAGTAAACATGTTTAATTATCGCTCTTCAAACAGAAGATAACAGAAGTGAAATATTAGTTTTTGGTACTGCTATAACTTGTGTTTGTGGTGAGTGTTTATCAACCAGCTAATCACGCTAGTCATGTACACTGTATGTAACACAACAAGCTAGCATTAGTTACTTTTTTATGCTAGTCAAATTACCCTTACATCATTAGCTGAAAGTGCCATATGTTGTCAGTCACCTGTTCCATTATTTATGAGCCCCAAAATGGGTATGTGAATGAAATTGTCTGTAATTCCTGATTTCCTGCCTGTTAATGCCACACTTTTGTCAAACCGTTGTAACTTTTTCACAGACCAAACTACATAGTCCCTGCCAGACTGACAAAAGGTTGTTTAATTGATTGTATTTGCACATGAACACCAATCACACAGAGGTTCAATTATTTGTTGATTTGTGTTTGTTATCCATCACTAAAATCTCAATAGCACATCGCAAGTTATTTGATTTGAAGCCAGTCACTGCAGAGTCTCAGGAATATAAAGGATTTCCTAAACTACAGAATTTCCACAAATATCACACATTCTTGTTATATATATGATTTAGGGGAAACGTCGACTCATCTCCAGCTTTGATAACGCAATGTGTGTTCACTTACCGCTGTTTGGAGATCGTGTGCGTTGTTAGTCGAGCCGAGAGAAAGGCTTTCGATTGAATTGTTCAGAATAGATTTAGGAGGCTCGAGAACGTGACAGCGAAGCCTGGAGGAGACCGGAGGTGTTAATCAGGTATCACATTCTTAAATACTGCACATTTCTTCTCTTGTAATAAAGTGCAAAAGTTAGAGTTGTAAACAAAGTTCAGTTTCAGTCACCTGTGCTCCATGATTTTAGTTTTCGATACTTCTTTCCAGAACTGAGAAAGATCAGAAGTGACAGCGTTTGGCTCCATCTCGGCCGCCATGATCAAGAAACGGTCCTGAGGAGATGCCTGGAAGCCTACACACACACACACACACACACACATAGGCACAATAGAAACTTTGAGAAGGTAGTAGTGGTGGCACAGGATGGAGACAGAGAGTTCATTTATAACAGCATTATTACGATTATCTGTAGCCGTAACTAAACCGTCTTAATTAATTAATTAAGCTATTATTATGAAAGCCTTTGTTTAAACATAAGTGTTTGTATATGGGCTCTCTACCTCCATGTAATGAAACTAAAATGTCTATGTTAGCGCCAGGCTCGCAGGTGCTACTGCTCGGCTTAACGCGGTATTTTTCGGGTGCTGTTGTTCGCACCTGAAAAAAAAAAAAGTATGTCAAGGGATCACATCTCAAACGTCACAACATTTGAGGGATTATCTGGAGCCCCTGCAGGTCTGCACCCTCACCCTCACCTTAAAGGCCACTTGATTTTTGGTGATGTTGTTCAGGATGATGAGACACTTTTTCTCCGTTTCTCTGGAGCCGAAACTGAGCTCCTCAGCCGGACTGAAAGAGAGACAGGTGGAGAAAGATGAGACTCACTAGCAGATCTGCTGATTTACATCCACTGTTTGTTTTAAAATAAAGAAAAATAAAGAGATAATGCAAAATAAAGTGCGAATAAAAATTGGTTTATGAAAATAAAAGGTGTGTACAAAAGAAAGATAAAAGGCTATGGTGGCTGCAGATCCAGCTGCTACTGGATGATAGAGAGAGAGAGAGAGAGAGAGAGAGAGAGAGAGAGAGAGAAAGACAGAGAGAGATGGGCGTGGACGATTCTTCTACATGGTCCCAGCAGGAAACTTAGAAACTTATTTTTTTTAAAATGGCAAAAGTAGAAGAAAATGCACCAAGCAGGGGTGCACCAGACCTGAAACCCTCACCCGTATGAAGGTTGCTCGAATGCAGCCTACGTCTGCCCAAAGAGCCTCCATAAGAACCCGAATAACACAAGCCCTTCATATGTATGTAAACACTTACGACCTAGACTTGGCCAAGCCATTGTCCCCTCCATGATTGTAGCACAACCTCAGGTCATAACCCTGTAAAGACAAACTCTACCCAATTACACGTCATGTTGTGGAGGAGTGGAAACTTCAAAAGGGTTTCAGGCAAGAAAAGCAGAACGGTGTTCCAGATGAGGTTCCAGTGTTTTAAGTAAGGAGCACACAGGAAGATGGGTTGACCGTGAGGTTAAAATTTCTGAACTGCACTATCCTGTGCTGGTGATGCCATAGAGCTCCATCAAAAGGCACTGCCAAAGACCTCTTACCCTTGTGAATACGTAAATATCTCCAAAGAAAAGCGGGCCTTTGTGTCCTGGCTGGTGTAGGAAATGTGTGAGATCATGCAAGTGAAAGACCTACAAACCCGGGTGAACCGTCCCTCGCGCAGCAGATACAGAGCAACAAAATGAAAACACTCTATGCCTAAAGGAGAATGAGCACAGGGGAAAGATAGGGGCTCATCCCACTTGCTCAACCCTAGGGTGTCCCAACCAAGCAACATACTTCCAAAGGATATTGGAAATATGTTTAAAGTACATAAATACAGTACCCCTCTATCGCCACCACCTCATCATACACTACCCCTTAATCTTTACCACCCGTTCTCTTTACCTACTGTTAATAAAAATTCTCCTTCTCTGCCCACGATACACTACCCCTCTGTCCCTACCTCCTATGTGACCTTGACCTCCATCAGCTGTACAACTATAGGCCAATATCAAACCTCATAGATATCAAACCAAAGATCATAGAAAAAGTTGTAGCTATGCTCATATCTGAATAAGGATTTATGCCTCATCACAGCACAGATGTTAATGGTAAATTTACATCTGTGCTGTGATGAGGTGGTAAATGACTCCTACTGGTTCTGATTAGGGTTGTGTCTCTTTGCTTGTACTATTTTGTACTACTTGTACTAACCTTAGTACAGTGGAACCTCGGATTACGAGCATAATTCGTTCCGGAAGCGGGCTCGTATTCCAAAACACTCGTAAACCAAAAAAATAAATACATAAAAAGAATTAATACAAAATATAAAGTAAAAATAAAACAAATTAACCTGAACTTTACCTTAAAAAAATATATTAAATCCCGACAGATAAGTGTTTCTGTTTGTGCACACGCGAGTGTGAGTGTGTATGTGTGTGTAATGTGCGTGCACACAGACATTAATGGAGAGTTCGTTTTATCAGAAAAATTAGTAAGGAACATCGCTAGTCACACTCGCGTGAGCACTTAATAACGGACACTCGTTAGTAAATGCTCGTTTTTCAAGTCAAAATGTATTAAAAATCTTTGATCGTCTTGCGGAACACTTGTAAACCGCGTTACTCGTAATTCGAGGTTCCACTGTACAGCTTTTATGGTGCTCTCCTGGCTCAGATCTCATTTGCATGATCGTTATCAGTTTGTAGATTTAAATGGTGACTATTCTGTATGCGGTTAAATTAAGTTTGGTGTTCCACAGGGATTGGTTTTAGGCCCGTTGCTAATTTCTTTTTACATGCTTCTTCTGGGCGACATAATTTGTAAGCCCAGACAAAGTGTTATCCTTTACAGTTATGCTGATAACACGCAGTTACTGTATATTTATCAGCAAAGATAGATTATTAAAACCAGCTTAATAAAGTTAAGGAATGTATGAAGGACACAAGACAGAAGTACTGGTACAACATGTAACTAGAAGCAAGCTTTCTGATCACACTGTAACATTAGATGGCCTTTCTGTTCCATCAAGTGCAACACTAAAAGACCTCGATGTGATTATAGATTCCAGTCTTTCATTTGAAGCTCATGTAGATAATATTACCAGGAAAGCATTCTTTTACCTCAGAAATATTTTGCCAAGATAAGAAAGATACTAAACGATGCAGAAAAACTAGTTCATGCTTTTATCACCTCTAGGTTGGACTATTGTAATGCCTTACTGTCTGGTTGTTCAGCTAGGCGCACAAACAAGCTTCAGCTAGTCGAGAATGCAGCAGCGAGAGTCCTTTAGCTTTAGTTAAAAAAGCAGATCTGGGGGACTCATGGACGTAGAGTATTATTGTGAACTGGTATGTTTAGATGCTGTCTTCCTCACTCTCATTGATCACTCAGGTTTGTTGACGGTGAGGTGATTGTTTGCTTTACATCTCAGTTCCCCCTCATGTTTGTGTTTCCTTCTGGCTCTCCCTTTTAGTGATGATGTCATAGTTAGTCCTGCTTGCACTCTACAGTAAATATACATTCACTTCATACATTGTGTGACTGTGACCATACCTAACTGTTATCTCTCTCTCTTTAACTCTCCCTGTCTTTCTGTATAGCTCCACGTCTCTCCTGAGCTGCCAGTGATCCAGACCCTCTCTGTCCTCCAACCCTGTCTGACTCGTCCTGGTGTCCCTCTTCTGGTTGTAGATCTCATCACATGGTCTGTCTGGGATGCGTGTGGTGACTGGGGACGGTTCCACTTTACCATGAAGACGGTACTTCAAGATTCAAAGAAGATTTCAAAGAACTTTATTAATCCCAGAGGGAAATTGCTCTTCTCTGTCCTCTGTTCTGATACAGACAGCTGTTTCTCTGAGGACTCGTGACTGCAGTCGCTCAATAGTTCAGGACTGGAGTTTCCTACAGTCCACCTGATCCTCCAATAACCAACTGGACTCGATATGAACTTCTCCACATCTCCTGTTGTACTGAACTTCCAGCCTCCTAACACACAGTATGAGTTCAGATCAATCCCTGCTATCCGTTATCACCCAGATGAGGATGGGTTCCCTGTTCAGTCTGGTTCCTCTCAAGGTTTCTTCCTATTACCATCTCAGGGAGTTTTTCCCTCAGCACCGTCACACTCAGCTCGTTCATCAGGGACAATCTGATCTATTCTGATTCACACACATTTACATTTCATACAAACTTACTGCTATGTGACAATAAACATTGTTAAAAGTGCTACACAAATAAAACTGAATGTTTATATTTGCATGTACATCCCAAATACCCATGGTCTATCTCCTCGAGGTACACCACACTCTAGTCTCACTCCTCTATATCCACTACCCCTCAGTCCTTACCTCGTGTCGACCTCCTCTTCATGTACTACCCCTCCATGTACTACCTCTGATCCCATGGCCTGTTCTTCCCTAACCTTATATGTTCATGACTGGGTTCCTCAAAGGGTTCTGCCGACATCTCCATCACCTTACTGCACATCACGGCCACTGATTCTCACCTGACATGCAGCAAAGCCCCCTTAAAAGTGGTTAGAGGTTTCCTGGCTCCTCGGAGTCGATTCAGACTTTCAGTTCTGTCTGTTTCCTCGGCAAAATTCACCTAAACACACACACACACACACACACACACACACACACACACATACAATGGAAGATGAGAGAGAGTGAAAGGTTAGAAACACAGCATTTCACCCAGTTGTGAAGAAACAAAAAAATCCCTGCAGGTTTAAGACCACAATACCCCCCCATCCCCCCCCCCCAAAAAAAAAGAAAAAAAAACTTGCCAGTATTAATAATCATGTTGTTATTATTATTATTAGCAACCATAAGAAAAAACAAGAATAAGACTTCTATTACACACACACACACACGTGAGTCTCATGTGTCATAAGACACAAATCTAAAGTGCTGACCTCTTACACTTTTATTTCCCCCCTAAGATTACAGAAGTAGGACAGAAGCAATAATTGAGAGGGTGTGTACATGCGCGCGCACACACACAGAAAAATAGTGTCAAAGTGGAAAGGTTAAAGGTCACCGACACTGATGAACCAATCAGCACTTCCTTACAACGAGCTCAGAATTAATTATCTAACTTATTATTCACGTGTTGGTGTCTTTATGTTCATGTACGTGTTTATAGGTTTATGAACAATTAAATAAAAGGAGCCGCTTCAGTTCTGAAATGCATTTGATTTATTATTTTGAATATATTACTTGATTCCAGTCAACTGCCCAAAAATAGAGGAAATAGAATTAGTGCTACATGATTTAACATAAGTTATTAGTGCAAGTTACAGAAACAACAAACAACGGCATTCAAGCCATGAAATGAAACAGACACATAAAACCAAAGGTTTAAATTAAAATAAAAAAAGAAATTTCAACCAAAAAAATCCTAATAAACATTCTCTCTCTCTTTCATTTTTTCAGCCGTTATAAGGGAAGTGCATAAGGACACTTGGACATGAGTGTATGTACACTACCTCTAAGGTGTGCACACTACCCCTACAGCCTGCTCACTGGAGGCTAAATGAAACAAAAGGACACGAATTAAAACTTCAGTATAAAATCACAGCAGCGTCAGTGTGTCTGAACCCTCGATTACAAATAATCATCTTCAAGCTTCTCTATTGTTCTTCATGTTTGATACGTTAGGTGGATCACAGACTCGTGCCCGAGGAGGGAGGGAGGGAGGGTGTGCAGGACGGACCAGGAGGGCGGCGCTCTAGAGGCCTTTAGAGTAATTCAAGCCCAGCGTGGGAGCTGACCTCAGTCTCAGAGAGACGCACAGTGAACCGGGTCGAGTCCAAAAATGATCAGGACATCACGCAATACCTCTCAGCAGTGTGTGTGTGTGTGTGTGTGTGTGTGTGTGTGTGTGTGTGTGTGTGCGTGTGCAAAGAACCCATGTTAGACGTGATTAAACAGGAAATGTAAATTACTGCATTAGTAAATAAATCATATGAAAAATGATCACTGTTGATAATCAAAAAGGAAAAGGAAGTGAAATCAGGAGGACACGGAACATCCGGGGGAAACACCAGGGACGCCGGCGACGCCCGCGACGCGAGGACGACGCCCAACACCTCCGCCGTCTTAAACGTCCTTATTATAAAACAAACAAAAAGGAGAAAAATAACTTTAGAACATGGAGAAGAGCGATGGAGCTCAGGGCTGTGATGAGAAACTGGATTATTAGCACAATAACACACATCAAAACAATAACAACAATAACAACAACAACAAAACACACATAAGGATAACGCAGTTTGTACTACACTGTGTCAGTGACTTTCAATGAAACCCCGTGAGTCTTCATGTTTCTAAATCAACACTGGCTGAGAACCTGTGGAAAAGTATCGCTAATCCTGAACGTCCACAGACACAAAAGACACACAGACAGACACGTAGACACGCAGACACGCCCCTGCTGATGTCATACTGGGTCAGGTACCTGGTCTGTCCCCATCATGGGGCGACGCCCGTCTACCTGCTGTCAGTGACACTGGATAGATAACTTTTTTTTAATAAATTATTGCAAGATGATAATATTTATGTAAATGCCAGACCTGCACAGTTTGTTCAGAATTAAAACACATGAGAAACATACAGGAGCATTTTAATTTAAAATAAATAATAAAAGTTAATTTGCAAAAACAAACGAAAAACTGGTGAAAGGACTGAAGGTCAACAGTGTGGTTTAAAAACTATAAATAACGGCCTCCGAGTGTCGCAGTAGGTAAAAGTTCTCGCCCGATCACCCGGAGATCGCTGGTTCGAATCCCGGGTGATGCGAGGAGGTCTAGAGAGAGCTGATTGGCCGAGCTCTCTCAGAGGGGAGGGCCGTCTGCGAGCTCGCGCACGCGGAGGGAGCGGATAGCGCTGGCCTCGAGTGTGTGACTCCGCCCCCAACGGTGCGTGAGCGAGAAGTTCGAAAAGATGCGGTCGGCTGGTGTCACGTGGTTCGGAGGAAACGCGTGATAGTCTTCGGCCCTCCCGGCTGAGTGGTAGTAGTAGCTGTAATGTGGAGCCCCCTAGTGACGGGGAGGAATTGGACACGACTAGATTGGGGAGAAAATCGGGGAAAAAGAATTGGACAGGACTAAATAAAAAAAAATTAAAAAAACTATAAATGAATAAGACGAGACTAAAACCCCATTAGCAGCAGCGGTGTGTTCGAGAGTCGCGATATCGACATGACTGACGTGACGCTAAACTGTGCGTGTAAGTTCACGCCGCGTGAGGAACGAGGGAGCTGGAGGAGACGTTTGTACCTTTTTGGTCTTGATGGTTAGTTCCATGTTAAAGCTGGAGTCCAGACTGTCTTTACACTCCGACTCGGTGTCCTTCACCTCGCTCTCGTCCTCGCTGGCGATCGGGCCGTTCTCACACACGGGGGACTGGAAGTCGTCGTCCGGCAGCGGCGGGTAGCTGTACTTAAACTGGTCCTAAACCACACAGAGACGCGCTGCAGTCAGTCAGAACGCCAGCTGAAACACTCACCGATTACTGTAGTATCGAAAGTATTGGCGTCTTTACTCCAGGGGGACATCATGATTAGCTGAACGGATGTGAGACATTACAGTGGAAGGAGTCTCCAGTGCGAGAGATGTGTAACTGTGTACCTTTACATACAGAAGCTACACAACATTGAAACCGTGACAACGAGCCGGCGAGGCGCTCACCGTTCCCCCCATGTGCGGCGGGAGCTGCTCGGTGTCGATGTACTGCTGCACTTCGCTTTTGGAGACGAATTTCAGCTTGCTGATCGCCTCCGGCCCGAGCCACGTCTTAACGATCTTCCACGCGGCTGTAACACGGAGATGCTAATTTAACACACCCGCCTCTAGAGGGCGTTATAAAGCAGCGTGAAGCTAAACTCCTTACCGTTCATAATCCAGGGCATCTCGTACAGGATCATCTTGGCTAGAAGAAGAAGAAGAAGAAGAAGAAGAAGAAAGAGGTTTTACTGTATTTAAATACAAACTGTATAGAGAGAGACATTTAGCACCGCGCAGGCGATCGATCGTAATACGCCAGGGGTTTCCATAGACACCGAGCGGCTCTTTAACACACACAAACACACACACACACACACACAGACACCGGGAGGAGACAAGCGGGAAGCACTTACACAGAGATTTGGGGTAGTAAACTTTAAAGCAGTTGATGATGTACTTCACAAAGTCCATGTCCTGTTAAACAAACAAATAAAACAAACAAACAAACAAATAATTATAAAATCAAAGAAATAAATACAAGGACAGATTGAAGACAATTCTGATAAGACGTACAGTTTATAATAAAAATATATATAAAATATCAAAATAAATATACATCTGTGGGAACTTTGGGGAAAATATGTTCAGTTTTTTTTTTTTTGGTTTATTTTTATCAGAAACATTACAAAAAAGAAAGTACAGCATTCAGGAAACACACATGCACCACACACACACACACACACACACACACACCGCCATCAAAACAGAAGAACAGGAAAGGTTTGGGAGTTTTAGCCCGAGCTTTGCGCTGCGGGTTTCCTAGATGTACACGTGAACCTGACACGTGCGCGGCGTCCTGAGTCACGCTGATGCTCTTCATCTAATCTACACCAGATAAGAGTTACTGATTAGAATGAGTTCTAGTCCTAAAGCTCTAGACTGGATTTAATCACACCATGCAAACATGTTTGGAAACAGTGACCTTTGGCCTGTCGCTTAATTTTCTCTCTCTCTCTCTCACACACACACACACACACACACACACACTGAAGAGTCTAAAAGTTCACTTCCAAGAACTGATTAGCCTCTAAACACTAATAACACACTTCTCTAGGTTCGTTAAGTCTCAGTGGGCGGAGCCTGTCCCCGGGTATGGGTGGATAAGAAGGGGGGGGAGGGGCGTCCTGGTGCTGGGGGCAGGTTCACACAGTATAAGGTCGAGGGGTGAAAACTGCTCCCACTGCTGAGGAGTAACTGGTACAGGAGCGAGATGTAGGTCAGTCTGAGAGAGAGGATTTACACAAGAGTGTGTGTGTGTGTGTGTGTGTGTGTGTGTGTGTGTGTGTGTGTGTGTGTGTGTGTGTGTGTCAGGGGTTTGATCTCTAAAAAAAGCAGTTCTTGGAAGTGGACTTTTTGCACCCACACACACACACACACACACACACACACACACACACACACACACACAAGATGCTTTTACCTTCATAAAATATCCTTAAAGTGAACAGACAGTAAAGCAAAACATCAGCAACAATAAAACATTATAATAAACTGATACATTTAAAAACATAGATAAACTTAATAAATAAACATTGTTTCATTTTGACATTCATATATGTGTGTGTGTGTGTGTGTTATTCCCCTTTAAGTGTTATGTGTAGCCCTGCCTGTGTGAGAGTCTGACTGAGCTGTCTGACCCACACACACACACACACACACACACACACACACACACACACACACACACACACAGCCACAACCTTCCATGTTGTTTTTGTTTATTTACTCAATGTTATTAATACTGTTTATTTACTTACGATGTTGTTGCTTATTTACTATAGTTTTTTATTTATTTATTTACTTCCAGTGTTGTTGTTTATTTCCTTACGATGTTGCTGATGCCGGACTCAGACATGTCGAAGACGACGGTTAGCGGCATCCCGGGCTCGCGCTTGACGTAGCTCTCCAGCCAGAAGGCCACGTATCTCTTCTTGTCCAGAATGGTCTTACCGTCTTTAGTGTGAAGCTTCACCCTGAACCAGACTGAAACACACACACACACACACACACACACACACACACACACACACACACACACACGCACACACACCTGTAACCAAAGCGTCTGTAATCACAGCGCACACGTCTGTAGAGACGTTTTAATAAACTACATATGGACCAGATGTTAGTGTCCTACAGTGTTAGCTGTTACCATGGTAACTTGGACCTACAGAGTTTGTTGCCTTCTTTGTCGTAGCCGTGAAGATAAACAGCTCCAGTCTCAAACATCCAGCGTGGAATACTGCTCTCGGTCAGATCTGTCACAAAACAATCAGCGCGGTGAGGCGGAGTCTGATCTCTTACTCGCTACATCACAACACAACAAGCTTAGCGCTAGCGACAGCTGCAGCTAAAGCTACAGAGAAGCTACAACTGAGCGTCTTTAAACCTTAATTAACTACAATAAACTACATCAACTGAACATGTAAGTATTAAAAACAAATATACAATATAAGTAAATAAACACTGCCCAAAAATTACATTTTAGTGAATGAAATATTCTTTAATATAGTTTCATTGATCTCCACTTAAGATAAGTTTAAAACAAACTATGTACAGTGAAACACGAGTAACGCGGTTTGCGAGTGTTCCGCAAGACGAGCAAAGATTTTTTATCAATTTTGACTTGAAAAACGAGCGTTGTCTTGGTTTACGAGCACCGAGTATCATGTATCACGCATGCGCTTCTTGTTTTGATGCCGAGTGTCATGTGATCACAACTGATCCAACAGTTTTTCTCTCTCTTGTGCTGTGGAATTGTGGGTAATCGTCTCCCCTGCTGGGTCTTAGTGCTCGTCTCTTACTGGTATAATCAACATCCGTGCACGTGTGTACTGTTTACTATAACACAGTGACCACGTGTGTGTGTGTGTGTTTGTGTAAAACATATTTTATTTTGTGTCTGGATGTGTGTGTGTGTGTGTGTGTAAAGCGCATGTGTAAAGCAAAAGCAAGTCTCATCAGAGAGGTTAAAGATAAATGTTCTCTCTCTGCTCAAGACTCAGCCTGATCTTATTGTCTTTGTGCATGCGCATCATTGGACACCGTGCAAGTGCAACACACACACACACACACACACTCACACTCACACACAGCGCCTGTAAACGGAAACACTTATCTGTCGGGATTTATATTTTTATTTTTTTTAAAGGTAAGGTGCAGGTTAATTTGTTATATTTTTACTTAATATTTTAGTTTCATTATTTTATGTTCATCACATGGGGAAATTAAATTTAGTTTAGGAGTGTTTTGGAATACGAGCCGCTTCTGGAACAAATTCGTAATCCAAGGTTCCACTGTCACTAAAATTTGTAGCAACATTTTTTTGTTCTATTGGCAGGAAATTTTGTTTCTTTTCAAGAAATACATTCCTAAAAAATAACCAAATTCTCTGCCAATAAACAAAGACCTTTTTTTTTTGTAAAATCTTTTGTCAAATTTGACTAAAAATGTATTAAACAATCTTATATTAAATTTTTATTTGGTTTGTTGTAAACTTATTTTAGGAAAGTGTAGATAAATGTAAGTTTATTCAAAATATTGTAACTTTTTAAAAAGTAAGTACACTTATCAAAATAGTTAACGATATTAAACAAAATTAACTATTTCTTTTTTTTAAACTATTAAAAATGAAAAGCAAAAACATTCTGCATGTAATTACTTATAATATGCGTAACCAAATAAAACTAAATGAACAAAAATACTTAAAATTAATGAAAGTCAACAACAATTAACTTAATCATCAAAATAATTAATCCAAATTCTCTACAAAATAAACAAATTCAACAAAATCTAAATTAAATTAAAGATGTCATTAATATAAGAGGAGTAAATAACAAAGTGTGTTAAACTGAATGATGTGACAGATGACCCGAGTAAGAAATAAACCACAAAGAGGTGTGAGGTTAATACAAATCAATCAAGAATCAAGCGGTGTTACTGTTAGCACACTGAGGTTGATTATTTACCTACACAACTGAGCAGCTTTAGCAGTTTGTGTCTTACTGATTGTTAAGGTATTAAATATTGAGCTTTAAAGAAGAATAAGCAGCGATAGTCTTGCAAAATGCGAGTATTTGAAAAAAAAAAAAACAGAAGAGGTTTGTATTTTCAGTAAAAGCTGAGGTTTAACATTTCCAAGTTAACATAATAATATATAAAGTGTGAACCGATTCTAAATCAAATCTGATGACTGATTTAAATAATAAACTATGCTTATGTTTCTGTGATTTTAAGGCGAACTCTTCTGGAAAAACAGCAATTGTACAAAAAAAAATAAAATATGATGGAATATAATGAATTCATTCAAATAAAATAATTTTTATTATGAAAACAGCTAGCAAATAAATAAATTCTAACAAACGAAAACGCTTCATCAAAACAAATGATTACACTTAATAATAAATAAATAAGCTAAACAGAAACAGGAAGTGTTTGGGGCGGGGCCTTTTAATCGTGATGACGTCTAAAAGAATTTGATAAAATTTTAATTTAATTAAAAAAATATTAAGCTGAGATAATCCTGCTCACAATACAACGATAAAATATACATATTTACACACACACATTTACTGAGAAGAGGAATACTTTTGTATTTATTTATTTTTTAACTACAGCGGTGTTTATTAATTCTCGAGTGTGTGCTGTGTGTTAGTGTTCACACTTACCGTTCACATTAAACTCTTTCCTCCACTGGAAGCTCTCGTCGATCATCTTCAGCGCGTCGTCCACCACAAACAGCCTCCAGGTGAGGTAGTTGTGCACCAGCGCGTCGTCTCTCAGCAAGCGCTCCACGTCTCTGCTGTCGTACTTCTGCACCGAGTCTGATGGAGAAACCGACAGCGTTTACCACCGAGAGCGCTTTATTACGTCAGTCTAACAAACAACTACTACAACAGCTAATTAGTATTCTTTTTAAGAATAATAACTCGAAAATTCATTTTATTTGTCATGTACACACATATGCAGTGAAATGCTTATACGACTGTCGGTGACCTAAAATGGAAAGATAGAACAGAAGAATTCCACAAAAATAAAACTGCACTAAGAATAGAATTAAACTAAGAGTTCTCAAAAATAAAAATACAAACATAAAAGAAAAAAGAAAATAGCTTGGAATATACAAGTTTACAAACTTACAGAATAAAACAAAGACTTAAAGAGATATAAAAATATACACTTAAAAGTATAAAAGTAATGTACAACACATTCAGCAGGAATTTAGATTAACTTGTGTTACGAAAGATAAAGTGATAAACTCTCTAAAAAAAGAAGGTAAAGTGTGCGCCTCTGTTAAAGTTTAAAGGTCAGAGTGAACCACAAACATGAGGTTCCCTCATTCAGTGTGGATTGATAACGAGTCAGTATTCACACACACACACACAACAGCAGTCGCAGTGAGGAACTGAAGGAGGAACTGAGCTGTGAGGAATTCTTGTACTTCCCACTACACCGCACCACCCACCCCCCCCCCCCCCCGGTCTGCCCCGCCCCGAGCGAGGTCCTTAATTACTCATATACAGAAATGGGACAGTGATCACGGTAAGGAGGCGGGGCATCAACATGAGAAGGCGGGGCATCACTTAATGAGGAGCTGTGTGTGTGTGTGTGTGAAGATCCAGGCAGTGACCAGACCGTGTGTTTTTTCCCTCCTGCATCAGCAGTTTACTCCACACACACACACACACACTTTAATTCCTCTTCTGACTTCCATTGTAGCAGCGATAAACAGTCATTCACACACACACACACACCACTTAGACACGTGACACAGTGTGGAAATAACAGCACATCAAACAGAAACTGCTCGGCATGTCAGTACTGTACAGTTCTGTCGAAAGTAATGGCACCCACCTGTCAGAGTCCTGTTCACTACACACACACACACACACACACACACTACTGCTCACAGGGGGCGTTTGGTCAGAGTGCTTCTTAAACACACACACACACACACACACACACACTCACACACACTTGTAGTTCTACAGTCAGGTGATTATTCTGAGCTACACTGGATTAGGTCTAGAGAAACTTTAAAGGAAGTGAACTTATTGAACACACTACACACACACACTCTCTACACACACACACACACTCACTCACTCACACACACTACACTACACACACACACACACTCACTCACTCACACACACACACTCTCTACACTCACACATACACTACACAGAGGTGTTCATCACACAGACACACACACACTCACCCTGAACGAAGTCATCTTTAAACCTCTGCCGCGTTTCCTGAACCTTCAGCTCTAAATCCTGTGAAAGATTCAAACACAAGAAGAAGTGATTAACACACACACACACACACACACACACACACACAGATCGGGTGATTTTACGGTTCTGACTCGGACCTGCTCCGGCTCGGACTGTGCGCGCGCCGCCATGTTTGTTTGCACTGCCTGTCACATCCGGGTTGCCAGATTGGGCTGAGTTCAGTTTCACCCGCCCTTCAGCCTGAGGGGACGGAGTGTAAGAGTGTGTCACTAATCAACATGCACTCTAAACTCTAACGCTAATCTCACTCTGTCCTCTTCCCTCTCAGCTGCATTTGACACAGTGAACCACAAGACCATAGATTGTGTGAGGTGACATGGAGGGGATCCACATCTGCCAAACACACACTCTATACTGGTGTCCCACAGGGTTCAGTAATCGGTCCTCTTCTGTTCTCTCATTATCTCCTGTCTCTTGGTACGGTCATATCTTCACATGGCTTTTTATACCATTGTTATACAAATGACACATAACTTATTCTCTCCTTTCCTCGCTCAGTGCAGTGGGGCAGTGGTGGCTCAGACGGCTAAGGCACCAAGTTATTGATCGGAAGATTGGTGGTTCGATCCCCAGATTGCCACTGTTGGGCCGTAGAGCAAGGCCCTTAAGCCTATCTGCTCCATGGGTGCTGTATCATGGCTGACCGTGTGCGCTGACCCCAGTTACGCTGGGATATGCAAAGAACGAATTTCACTGTGCAGTACTGTAAATGTGACAAATAAAGGCTTAACTTAATTCAGACACATGTCTGGCAGATGTCTCGTCTTCAACCTGCCCAAATTCTCCCACACCACCCCACTTCTCCGCTCCCTTCACTGGCTGCATCAAATACAAAACTCTGGTACTTGCCTGTAAAAATGACCCTGCACGCACTTACCTCTCAGCTCTTTTCTGTTCTGGCACCGATGTGGTGGAAAGAACTTCCTCTATAGAGCCGTACAGCTGAGCCTATGGCAATCCTTAAAGGATGACTCAAGAGGTATGTATTAGTCCAAGTACTAAAGAAACAGGTAGGTCTTGAGTCGTTGTTTAAGGATAAATAAATAAATCCCCTAACCAACTGTGTTTGACTGATGGCACGTAGTAACCTAGTAACCCAGTGTAAGGATCTATTTCTTCTTTGTCTTTTGGCTGTTCCCTTTTAGGGGTCGCCACAGCGAATCATCTGCCTCCATCTAAC
This sequence comes from Channallabes apus, assembly GCA_030522415.1. Lineage (NCBI taxonomy): Eukaryota > Metazoa > Chordata > Actinopteri > Siluriformes > Clariidae > Channallabes > Channallabes apus. The sequence continues at coordinate 49,382,171 of CM060109.1, forward strand.
CCTGTCCTCTGCATCCTGTTTTCTCCCACCAACTAACTTCATGTCCTCTCTCACTGCAGCCATAAATCTCATCTTTGGCCTTCCAAAGGACCTCCTGCCTGGCAGTTCCAACTTCAGCATCCTTCTACCGATATATTCACCATCTCTCCCCTGAACAGTGTAAGGATCTATTTAATGAGTGAAACCTCAAAGCACTTTTTGTAAGTCACTCTGGATAAGAGAGTCTGACTAATGCCTAAATGTAAACTCTAAACTCACTCTTAAAAATCATGCTATACCCATTCGTAAACACTCTTAATCTCACTCTAAACTCTAATTTTAGAGTGATTTACACATATGCGAGTGTGAGTGCTGACCGGAGGTCCTACCATGGTCATAAAAATAAATAAATAAATACCATGGTCACCACTGGCCTCTACGGTCCCTAGTTGGGCTACAGATGTTCCTAGATAGATGAATGGATGGATGAAGATTATAAAAATATATAAGAAATAAACCAGTGTGTCGAGTTAATGTGTTAATTTATTGTAACCATTAAATTATCACATTATTGGATTATTTTCCAATTACTGCACACACACGATTTTATTCCTTTACAGTTACATTTAATGTTCTAAAAAAAAGTGAGTTCCTGTCACGTACATTACAGGATCTACAAACACTCGTTCCATCAACAGCCTGTTTTTATTCTCTCTCATAAAGTCAATATGAAACATTGAGACATTGGAATAACTGTCACAATCAATATTAACTCAGTGATATGCACGTGCTTTATTTACTTCCTAAATTAAATGTGATTGACGCTAAATCCACCGACCTGGCAACACACATCATCACTCGTTTAGGGGGAGATTCCGCAAAAAAGCTGTGTTTCCTGAAACTCTAACTTCTTATCCGACATCTTGATTCTCGGAAACTGAGCCCTCATGGGCGCCATCTTGGCTCTGCGAAGAAAATCCGTTTCTCCTGCGCAGCCTACATACATACAGTACGTCAAGATTAGTAGTTTTAATTTGTTTATATTAAAGCAAGCAAAATGTTTGTATTAAAATAATATATATATATTTAATGAATCGTTTTGAAAATAGATTTCTGAAAAAAAAAATAATGTGAATATTGGGACAAGCCCCGCCTATTCTGCGCTCCGATTGGATAACTCTACACCGGCTCCTGAGCGAGGATTGGATAAAATGTTTTTTGGTCCAATCAGATTCCTGCTTCCTCCGGTAAGGCAGGAAGTAGCGGAACGCGGAGGCGGATGGGGCGGGGCGGGGCGGGGCTGGGCGATGGTTTGGCGGGAGAGAGAGGTACAAACTCAGTCTGTGGTATTTTTCTTGTGTTTGTCCATATTATTAAGTGTCTAATGTGGCTACATTTTAATAATATTGTTCCCCGAAATAATTTTGTGTACTTTGTTATCCAGCTTATCTGTTTCTTTTTTTTCAGCTTTCATTGATATTTAAGGAAGAAGAAGGAAATTTTGCAAATGTCTGCCATGACTGAAATTCCTGTCAGAAATTCCTCAAAACTTTTAAAAGTCTTTTCAGGCTCTACACAACTCAACACTGATGTCTCGCTGTCAAAATCTCTGCTGTACCCTGAGGTGTCATTTGTGGGTGTGGCCTGTCCAGCTATATAGCCATATGTCATGTTTATAGCTAGCTTACGCAAATTAATTGACACACTAATCATTGTGAAGCTTGGTTGTTTCTCATTTTCAGATTGTTAACTACCCCTTAGCTTTGCTAAGACACCAGCTGCTAAAGTCTCCATGCATGTTTATTAAGACGTCATGTTCATCAGGATAAGGTGGAACTAAGCTTTCGGGTGTCGTAGTCTCCTTCGTAAGCTGTTCCTGTGTCCCCTTTTCGCCATTTCTGCATCGTCCGTCGCAGCGACCCCCTGTCTCAGCTAAACCTGTCTAATCACACATTCTGTCACGAGTATAAGTGGAAAAAACTTGTCAGGTCTTCAGAACTTCTTGTGCTTTGTCTGTTTGGTATAAAGTACCAAAGATGTCGACAGATCATCAGGTCCATACGGTCACACTTTGTGGTGACCTTCTCATCTTTCAATGCAAGCACCCGAGCCCGAAAGCCTCTGAGGTCACGTTCTGCCGCGTGTCCTTCAACCGGGACTCGGGCACCTTCACGAACAAAGACGATAAAGTAATTCCCATGTATAAAAATGCCTCAAGAGTGGTTAGCATCGTCCGCTGCGCCGCTGCCATGAATGCGAGGATGAGGCAGAGAGTCCCGTGCGTGTTGTTGAGGCTTCACAGGAAAGCATCTCAAGGGTTTAAGTACATGCTTTACTCTTTGACCGGTAAGACTCATGCAAAACTACACGCAGAATTCTCATGGCCTTATGAGATAGGAGAAGACGTCTCCATTTTGCACGGCCCCACTTTGGTCTGGAGTCACCAGGACGTTGTCTTCTACACGTCAGCGGAAACTGGTGACGTGAAGGAAGTCCCGATGCGTCTCAGGGTCAACTTTATTGGCGAGTTGCTCCTTCCTCAAAGACACTTGGCGGTTCTTGGTTCAGAGAAGACAACAGAACAGGATGGGGAAGATAAACCTCTTCTTTATTTGTTGGAGGATGGCAGAACTTTTGGCGCAGATCGTCTTTTACCCGCCGCCTACAGTGCGGTTGTTCGTTGTATGCTGGTGCCTTCAGCCCAGGCAGTAGATGGATCACTTGGATCCACTGTGGTAGCTATTACCTCTCGAAAACAGCTGGTGTGGTTTGAGAACGGACTTCCGGAAAAAGTGTGTCTGCTCCCGTACGACGAGCCGCAGAGCGTTCGACTGGTTCATACGGGAAGCGGCTGTCTCATCGCTGTCGTCTTCGGGCATGGAAATGTCTGTGCCGTGTGGAAGGATAGCTTCAAGGTAGGTTCTCTCCTGGGTTCTTCACAGCACTTCTTTGGTCTGCCATGTTGAACGTTTTGTAGATGTCCTCTCAGTGTGAAGTATGGGGCATTGACTCTTGTGCTAGTGACTACGTGCGTTCTTTAATAGTGAGGGGAATCCCCACAGGAGATATCCTCCTGATATGATGAGGGCCTCCCGAGTGTACAGAGCAGGGGTTTGGGGGTATCGGTGGATAGTACAGTGCTCTCTGAACTTAGTGGCACTGACTTGCTAAAGCTTCTCCGCGCTCTCTATTAAACACACAGTATACGTATGTAATGGTGTTTTATCAGCTTGTATTGGATCGAGTTCCTCCTCCCTTATTTCCATTACTTGTGAAATACAACGATGGTTCCATAGGTATCACTTAATATCAGGTAGGTGTTGGTATCAGTGCATCTGGATGTAAATTAGCACAGTGTGAGTGAGACTGATCTCTGACACCGTCTAATACGTCTCTAAAGAAACCATGAGCCGTTAGAAGTCGAGTCTGAGAATCGAGGTCACGTTGCCTCTCCTTGCCCGTGTATTTCATCATTCCTCACAGAGCTGATATTTTGCTTTTAACGCTCTAAATGCTCAGAGTAAACCTAACTGAAAGAATTCCAGCCATGCCACAGCTCCCTCGGGCTTCACGACTGGTTTAGTCCGGTATTCTGAGAGCACTCCTGTGTGCGCAGCGTTGTCCTCTGAGGACTGGCCAATAGATGGAGCAGTTGAGTGCGAACACGTGTTTAAATTCCATATGAGTGAATCCTGTTTAGCACTTTTCAGGGCCGTGTGATGACTCTCTCCATTCAAGGTGAAGAAGTCTGAAGGTTGTGTCTATCCCGAGTTCACACGCAGGGTTTTGACGTTTTATGTAGCTTTCTGAAAGAGGTCTGTGTAGAAAACGTGAGCAGGAATAACGTGATCTGTGCACTACAAGGTCTGGGTTAGCGATCATGCTAGTGAGCTTGTTACCTGCCCAGGCACAGCTGAGTAATTAGTTCCGGCTGGTTAATAAGATTGAAATAGTTTATTTTATTGTGTGTTTGCCCAAAATAATGAACCCTGCGTCAGTGACCTTGCTCCTAATTAGATCAGACTTGCTCTTGTCATGTGATCATAATTAGGTTTGTATTAGTTCTTGATGAAGTTATGATGAGGATGACTGTCTCTTCCCAGGTCGCTGCGTGCTGGACAGATGTGCACCTCTTGCTTGTGGATGATTTCATAGGTGCGGGGTTTGAGCAGATGTTGCTGGTTTTTGAAGAAATCGACTCAGCAGACGAAACCCTGGGGAAATTCCTCCTGACGGACCTTGCCGGGGTCTGTTACTCGGTCAGTATGTTTAGTTTTGCTGATGTGTGGGCGGTGGGGCTGTGATTAGACGGTGATTGCGTGATGACGACACACTGATGAACGTTAAGCTCAGGGCACCAGGGCATTACTTTCCATTCTGATGAGCTGCTTCTGGTGTTTTTGTGTTTGTTCACAGCATGGAGGACTAGAGGGTGGAGACGGACACCGGTGCGAGACGGCAGAAGAAAACATGACCTTAACGATTCAGGCTCTAGAAGCCAGACTCCGGGTACGAAGATCACTGTAATAACCATTTAAAGGGGATGTCTTCAGCTATTTATTTTTATTTTAGATCTTCAAATAGAACTGCAGAACTGTGTAAACACACAAAAAACATCAAGCAAGCAAATCAGATTTTCTCCCTCTTGTCACCTCATATTTCAAGAGACCCGCCCCCAACTCAGTGCTCAACTCTGCCCAGCCCTGCCGTATGTGGGGTGCCATTATTAACAGCGACAGTGAATAAGGCTAGGCTAGTGGGTAGAAGCTGATTGTTAATCAGCATGTCTTCAGCTCTAAAGTAGTGCTTGGTTAGCCATTAGCGGTTGGCAGTTAAGTCTATCTTTAGCAAGATAAAGCAATCTTAAACTGTCTAGCCATAAACCGCTAACTTAGCCTTCTCTTCTGTATACAGGGTTTTTTTTATTTTAAAGAGTGTGTTTGGGGAAAAGCCTGGGGTCAGTCAGGATACAGCGCCCCCTGGAGTAGACAGGGTTAAGGTCCTTCCTCAACAATGGCAGCCTGAGGGTGCTGGAACTCGAACCCCTGACCTTCTGATCAGTAACCCAAAGCCACCAAGTTGCGCCACCACTGAAAGAAGAGACACCGAAAGAAACTCGAGCAGGACGCAGAATGAGAGATATATTTCAGCTGGAACATCTGGACCTCGAAGTCTTACACTAACTTGTTTATAAAGGAGAATCATGTGTGAGCTTTAATCAAGTGTAGTGCGTTCCTGAGTCCGGTTCTCACTGTTCTTTAAAGATTGACGCAGACCATAAACGGATCTCAAAATTTACATTATGTTCTTAGTGTGTAAGAACGCGTGTTAAAATCAAGATAAAGTAAAATAATGTCTTTATAGGAAGTACAGATTGTTGTATACAGTGGGGCAAAAAAAGTATTTATTCAGCCACCAATTGTTCAAGTTCTCCCACTTAAAGAGATGAGAGAGGCCTGTAATGTTCATCTTAGGTGAACCTCAACTATAAGAAAATAAGAGTCAAAACAAATAAGATGAAACCCAAACAAATGACGTTTTTTGTTTTTTTTCCAGGCAGATTCTGTAAAAAGCTTGTGTATTTTTTTTGTTGTTGTTTGTTTGTTTTGGTGGTTGTTTTGACGGAAATTATAATAAGGTCTCAGGTCACATGATCTCCGTGCCATGGAAGGGAGGTTGGACCTAATTAGCATACTGAAAGTACAGGCTGCACTAAACAATTTTTCTATAGATGGATGTACAAGGCCGAGACGACGGCGGTATCGATCATCACTTTTATGAATATTCTCCTTATGTTTATTGTATACTTGTGTGTAATCTGAATCAATCTTTAATTAGTTTCATGTCACCCACGTGTGTGTGTGTGTGTGTGTGTGTGTGTGTGTGTGTTGCAGAGCGGTTTGGTGTTCCTCCAGGAGCTGCGGAGAGACGTGTGTGTTAAAGATCGTGTCATCCAGCAGTGTGTCTCCGCTCTCCGTGACCTTTTATCAGACAGGAAGTCCACCCCGTCTCCAGCGCCGCAGGTCTCTCGCAGTGTCTCTCGCTCACTTTCACTGCTTTGTTTAAAAAAAAAAAAAACGTTTTAAACGACACAGTGTTAGTGGTGAGCGGTTAAACAGCGAGTTCTGACGCAGCAGACAGACGTGTTGGTGCAGACGAGCGTCTGTCTGTCTGTCTGTCTGTGTGACCTGATAATTGTATCTTGTATAGACGTTAGTGTGGTAATGTCTCTGTTAGTGTGCAGGTCAGAGTGTGTCGGTACAGCGGTGTGTGTGAGCGCGGCCCGTGTCCCTGTGTTACAGGAAGGACTAGTGTCTCTGCTGGACGACCAGAGCGAAGAGGACGAGTGCGCCCCCCCCTGTGTGAGGAGGGAAATTACTTTTAATGAGAGTCTCCCGAAAGTGGAGCGAGTCTGGCACAGAGTCATTGCACAGACACTGGTGTTTGGGGCGCTTCTAACACCGGCCAATCAGACGTAAGATCCATAATAATAATCTCACAACGTTCACACGTACACACATGTTTATTGGGGACAGAAACACAAGTCAGGTCTGTATCATAAACGTGTGTGCGCGTGTTCAGCACAGCTGGGCCAGTCACACACCCTTAAACACGCACATACAGTAACAGTTGTCACACACACTTGTCCTGGTGTCGTCCCCGTCCCTCCATCACGTCCTCAGAGGGAAGAGACGGAGACATACACGAGTCTGCACTGAATGAACAGATCTCTCACTCGCAGCTAAACGAGTGTGTGTGTGTTTTCTCACTTCCTGCACATTTATCTGTCCTTCAGTTACGAAACATCCTCCCATCTGGTTTCTATGGAAACGGCATGAATCTCTCTCTCCCTCTCTAGTTCTCCCTCTGTCTTTCAGTCTCTCTCTCTTCCTTGTTCTGTTATTTCAACCTGTTTTCTTTTTCTGCTTGTCTGTCTCTCCTCTGTGTCTCTGTCTCTCTCCTCCTCTCTCTCTATCTCTCTTGTCCTTTTGCTCTCTGTTCCAAACTTTCACGTCTCATTCTGAATTCGTCTCGTTTCTCTCCTCTACTCGCGTCTCTCTTCTCCATGTCCTGTTCTCTGATCAGTCTCTCAGACGTGTGGTCCATTCTGGACGTTTCTTCGGTGATGTCATCCCCTCTGTCCGTCTGTCTTTTATTATTTTGTTTTGTTCCTCCATCATGTGGCCTGTCTGTCTTCACTCTGTCCTGTACAGTTATACATGTCCTCGTGCTTGTCCTCTTCGTTCTGTCTGTCGTCTGTTCTTCTCCAATCAGATATCACCTCCATCCTGTCTTCTGATCCTGTACTTCCTGTTATATTCTCGTGTTACTGTACAGTTTATCCTGATGTCTCCTGAGTGTCTCTGGTCCCCCGGTGAGGGACAGGACACTGCTGTACACTTCTTCTCTTCCCGTCTCCTGTGTGGTGTTCGCTCTGCCCTTCAGGACGGTCTCACTGTGAGGTCTATGCGCTGTACTCCATCGTCCTCTACAGATGAAAGTTTTATTTTCTTCATTACGATTAAAATGAAGATTTCATTCAATAATTGAAAAGTATTTTATTACAATTTTACAGTTTTATTTTATTGTTACATTTTAAGTATTTTTCCCACATGTTCAACTAATCCCCACCTGCTTTTTTTGCAATTTCTATTAGTTTTAAATTTCCATCCGTCTGTTTTATTTCCACGTGTTCATATTTCAAACTAATATTTTTATTATAAGCATATTGTGATGTTTAACCTTAAAGACGCCGCAGCTCACACTGAACCGCGTCTCCGTTGTCTCTACATTACGTCTCGCTTCATGTTCCTCGTCTTCTGTCTCGTTTGTGTCTCAGGACGGAACCTGAAGTCGTGATGACGGCTGCTGTTATAGCCACGCCCACTATGGTTCAAAGTCTGAACAAAACCCTTTGTTACCCTGAACCTTTGACCTCTGGACCCCCAGATGCTAAAAGGAGCAAGTTGCTTAGCGGTACAGCCATACTCCTCACCACTGACCTCGCCCCGTTGTTGACCTCTGACCCCGATAAGTGCTCTGTCCTGCTGTGCTTTTCTACCAGCGGTGCAGGAAGTGCGACTCCGCGTTGTGAATTAGTGCGCTTAGATTTAAAGGGGGCGCTAGAGGGCAAATTTCAGCCGCGGCTCCTGGAGGACTGCAGCGTCGACTCGGGTAACGTGTGTGTGTGTGTGTGTGTGTGTGTGAGTGAGATGATGAACGTGTGTGTGCGTGATCTATCAGGATGAAGCTCTTTTTTTATTTTTTTTATTTTTTTTATTTTGTTTTGCTTGTTATGGTGTTCAGACGAGTCCAGGGAGGACCTGCTGAGTCTGATGGCAGCGTCCCAGTTTTGGGGTTTTCACATCGTGAGTACCGATCGCACCGTGATGGACGTGTCGAGGTTTCTCGAGGAGAAGTTCAGAGCTAAACGTGTCCAGATCAGCCCACAGTATCTCCTGAGTCGGTCCACACACCCGTCCAGAGCGTCCATGCTGTTCCACTGGATACCATGCAGCTCCTTCAAAGGAACCTTGGACGTCTATTCCAGGTCTGAAAACTCATTTTTAAATCCACGGTTTTGTTAATCCAGTATTTCTGAATGACGTTGGTCTCCTCCCCTGCAGCGATCATCTGGGTTTGCTTGGTTTTCTTGACACTTTCTGCAACTTCCTTCCTTCTTCTCATCGTATTACACTCCTCCGAACCGGGCAGGGCAGAACCGAAAGCCCCGCCCTCTTTATGGAGCGTGAGATACTCATGATTAAAGAAGGCGTGGCCGAGCTGATCCACGGCGACGTGAAGGAGCCGAGCGAGGTTCTGGGCGGTCACGTCAATCCTGGGCGGTGGCTAAAAGAAAGGAGTGCTCAGCTCCGCCCTCTTGTGGAGGTAAAGCGTTATCAGCGGATGGTGGAAAGAGCGATTGACCTTAAGATGGCAAGCGACGTTGCGGTCCTCGTGGAGGCGGAGCTTAACAGTGAGTCGGAATGAATAACTCGCACTCCACAGTGGAGCTCGTTACTGTTGTGTAATTAAAGTGCTTTTATTTTGTGAAAGTCGTTAATTAGCAGAGCTCTCCATCCGCTACCACGGCTAATGAAGCTAACGACTAGCCGAGGATGGGAAATCCGAATGTCCTCCGTGTAGATGATGTATTTTATCAATGACGTGTGTATTTATTTTTTCTTTTGTGAATTACTGTACATGTAAAGTGGTGTTTAATAAACAAAACAGAAGTGTGGTCTTTCCTCTGTGTCTCTTCACCTTTCACAAAAAATATTTGGTTTAAACATTTTGGTTTTACAGTGGAACCTTGGATTACGAGCATAATTCGTAAAGTGACTCATATTCCAAAACACTCGTAAACCCAATCGTATTGTCCCATAAGAAATAATAGAAACTCAAAGTATTCGTTCCACAGTCGATCAACAACGTTCCTCCAGGACCAAGGGGCTCCATACAAGCAACAACATGAATTTACAAAACAATTTACATTTGTTTATTTTTACGTTAATCTAAAACTACTTTTATACAAAACAGAGAACAATAGACAGCAGACAACAAAGTGCATGTGTAAATGTGCAAACCGAACTGCAGAGTGACAAAACACAACAACGTAACACATTTGGGTACTTTTGTAGTAATGAGTTGAGCTAGTGGGAGGAGAAACAGTAAACATATGACATTCCTGAACTAACAGCAATGATTTAAAAATATTTTGTGCAAATCAATAGCAAGAAGATAAATATTGTGCAATATAGTGCAAAAAGAGCAGTTCAGGTAGGTATGAACAAATTGTGAGATGGGGTCCGTTCTTCGTACGTCGCTAACTCAGTTAGCTGGATTTGATTGTTGTGGATTTGTCCTGATCGTGGATTGTTTCGTTCTTCGATGCTCATCTCGCACTTGTTGTCATAGCAACATGTCCGTAACCTGCTCGGTAGCAGCCTTATTTCATGTAAACAGGATTTAGGCTCCTGCCGGGTTATGAGTTATGATTGGTTGAAATGGTGAGGTCACATCTGATTGGTTAAAGCGCGCTGATGCGGACTGACTCACGTGGGGAAAGAAAAATATCCTGCATATATATATATATATATATATATATATAGGGATTTTGGGTTTTCATGAGCTGTATGCCACAATCATCAATATTAAAACAATAAAAGGCTTGAACTACTTCAGTTGTGTGTAATGAATCTAAAATATATGAAAGTCTAATGTTTATCAGTACATTACAGAAAATAATGAACTTTATCACAATATGCTAATTTTTTGAGAAGGACCTGTATACACCCCCCACACACATAATCGCTATCAAATATTATATTTGAACATAAATTCACAGGTTTATTATGATCAAATGATATTATTATTATAATAAACTCTAGGCACGAGACAGCCGTCAAGACCATTAATACAAATTCTTGTATAATGTTTATTATGTAACATTTATTTTTCAGGGGTTCATCATGAATATGCAAATAAATATTTATATATAATAAAAATAAATATTTTTTATAATGAAAAATTGGACGAAACTAATTTTATTGTAAAATAAATAATATAAAAGTATACATATATACATATATATGTATTTGAAAAAAACTAATTAATATTTAGATTTTTTCATATACAACATATTTTTTTGTATCGCTTATTTTATTTTATTGTCTCATTTAATTTGTAAATCATTAAACTATGAATTTATGTTCTAATATAATATTTGATAGCGATTATGTAGGGGGCGGAGTGGGGGGGGGGGGTCATTTCATCGCATACCACGTGTTCCAAAAAGTTTTTGCCGCTCTTGCCATTTCGTCAACCAATCAAAGGGCTTGTGATCAGTGTTTCTACTGTCGATACATATCGCCTTTTAAACCAACACACGAACGTGCAATAATCCTAGACAACTCAATCCAGCTTCACTAATCATCAACAACAGGCGGCTCGAAGAACCAACTTAGCCACATCGTAATTAGCACGATGATCTCATCTTAGATGTGTCAGTTCATCTCGGATGTGTCAAGCGACGTACGAAGAACCGACCCCTGATGTTATTTAGATTGTCTGAGTTATTTGTGTGTGTGTGTGTCTGTGTGTGCATGCGTGCGTGCGTGTGTGTGTGTGTGAATTAGTCCAGTCCCTTTGTATTGAGGAGACGGATGGCTTGTGAGTAAAAACTATTACATAGTCTGGATGTGAGGCCCTAATGCTTCGGGACCTTTTTCCAGATGGCAGGAGTGTGAAGAGTGTGTGAGAGGTGTGTGTCCGATCATCCACAATGCTGGTGGCTTTACGGATGCAGCATGTGGTGTAAATGTCCTCAATAGAGGGGAGAGAGACCCCGATGATCTTCTCTGCTGTCCTCACTATCCGCTGTAGGGTCTTGTGGTCCGATATGGCACAATTCCCGAACCAGACAGTGATGCAGCCGCTCAGGATGCTCTCGATAGTTCCTCTATAGAAGGTGGTCAGGATCGGTGGTGCAAGCTGGGCCTTCCTCAGTCTTCTCAGGAAGAAGAGACGCTGTTGGGCTTTCTCATGCAGAGAGCTGGTGTTGAGGGACCAGCTGAGGTTCTCCTCCAGGTGGACACCCAGGAATTTTGTACTCTTGATCTCCACAGAGAAGCCATCGATGCTGAGCAGAGAGTGATTGCTCCGTGTCCTCCTGAAGTCAACAACTATCTCTTTTGTCTTATCAATGTTCAGAGACAGGTTGTTGTGTGTATGTAACGCTTGGATTATTATTAAACCGTTAGTTACAAGAATACGGATTCGGGAATCTAAATATGTGCTGGTAAACCACACTTCCGGTATTGCGCAACCGCGGCAGGACAATATACGAAGCGACACAAAAGATAGTAGTGAAATAAACCAAAGTGTATTATACAAAATCAAACCAACAAACAAACAAGCACGGTGCACCGAAACCAATATATACAAATATAATACAAATATAAACAATGTGTGTGGTGTATGCAGGGGTGTGTGTGTGTGTATGAGTGGAAGTCCAGGGTGTGTTGTATTGCGGGTATGGAAAGATGAATTGGAGAGATTATTCTTGGCCTCACCAGGATAAATGTCAACTCTGGGAGCTCGAGTAACGGAACGAGAGGTGAAATGTGAGTGTCCAACGAGATTGATCCAAGCAATGAGATAATCCGTTTGGAACCAACAAAGAAACTCTCTCTCAAAAACATTCAGCGCGCTGCTGTAAACTCCGTGCCAGCTTCCTTGCTGGTTCCAGCTTTATGCCGGCACACGTGATCAGATTCACATCCGGGTTCCCTGGCGTCGCGATCGCGCATGCGCGTGGGAGCTTGCCCGGTGACCACCACTGTCACAAGGGGAAAATATCAACCGCTAGGGTACATCTTTGGCAACAGATGAGCATCATTAGCTCTTCCATCCTTTCCCTGTTATAAAATGTCCCTTTATGTGGCCGCGCTACATAGACCCCCCCCCCCCCACAAGCCTCCGGCGTCTGAGGAGAACGTTCATAAAAGCACTTATTTAAAAAATAAAATAAAAAATCTATGTACCGCAGCCACACAAAGGGACATTTTAATAACAGGAAAAGGATGAAAGAGCTAATGCTGCTTGCCTGTGTCTTAGATGTTCCCTTGGCAGTTTCATTTACATCCCATCGACAGTGTTTTGGTCACCGGGTAAGCTCGCACGCATGCACGATCGCAGCGTGACGGAACCCGGAAGTGACGTGGGTCACATGACCCGGCATAAAGCCGGAACCGGCGAGGAAGCCGGCACGGAGAGATGAAGACAGCGCGCTGTATGTTTTTTGAGGCTGAGCGACTGTTTGTGGATTATACTTCGTTAATTTCATTCCATACCCAGCACATTCCGTTTCTCGATCTCCCGGACTTACCATCGTTTACTGGTGAGATCGAACCATCTTTCCAACTCACCATTTTTATCCCCATTGCCATATATCAGACACTGGACTACCATACACACACTCACACACCCGCATACATCACACACACACTGTTTATGTTTGTATTATATTTGTATATATTGGTTTGTGGTGCACCGTGTTTGTTTAATTATTTGTTTGTCTTGTATAATACACTTGGTTTAATTTATTACCATTGTTTTGTGTCGCGTCGTATATTGTCCTGCCGCGGTTGCGCAATACCGGAAGTGTGGTTTACAAGCCCCTATTTAGATTCCCAAATCCGTTTTCTTGTAACTAAGCGGTTTTATAAATCCAAGCGTTACATAGTGGTGGCCCGTACGTACGGGGAATCGGTATTTTGGTGTATTTTCCGGTTTTGTGTGGCGTGGCTGAACAAAATGGACGCTAACATCGCTAACGCTAATGCTAATGCTAGTATTGCAGCTAAGGCCGACTTTCTTGTAGCTAATGACGTGCTGGCTGAGGTAGATGATGCATTTGTTACACGCCGTAACCATACAGCTAAAGTAACTTCATTGCTTAGTTCTTTATATATATCAGATAGCCATGATATTGACAATGATGATGATGAGATTATTGTTCATGGGACTGATATTGAGGTAGTGCACACACTACAAAAGGGACTGTATCAATGCAAGATGGACGTGGGGGCGCTTACAGAGAAAGTGAGCTCCATGGAGCAGGATTTTAGACAATCCCTGGACAGCAGTCTCAACAGGGAAATCAGTCTTCGTGACGCAGTGGACGCGAGTCTGGAAGGGCTGCAGCGCTACTGCCAGGGGGCTCTCGAAAAAATGGAGAAAAAAATGGAGCCATCGTTGACTGTTTTCTGCGGCGTGACATCATCTGGGAGAACCGGATGAAGAGACTGCGTCCCACTTGTACGCCCACCGCCCACAGGATACAGGCCTGCACCCCTGCAGCTCATGCACAACATCTGCCCAGCACTCCAACCACTACAGCGACAGCCAAGGTAAAGCCACCAAGCACTCCTAATGGCAACGACGTTCCTCCTGGTGTTCCAGTACACTCCTCGGCTCTGCTCTCCTCCCCACTCTCTTCTTCTTCTCTTCATGCTCGACCATCCATCTGTGTGGAGTTTCCAGCCTTCTGTGACGTGTCAGAGACAGCTGAGGTGCGGAACTTCATCGAGCAAGCGGAGAAGTACCTGGAGATCAGACCCCTGACCTGCCCAGAGCTGCTGGGAACCCTCGGCACGGTTCTACGAGGGCCTGCTCTGAGTTGGTGGAAGGCGGAGAAGGGCAAGGTGAAGGACTGGCAGTCTTTTAAACAGGCATTCATGGCGGTTTTTATACTGGAAAACGACCTCGACGAAGTGGAAGACAACTTGAGGTCTCTGGTACAGCAGCCGGGGCAATGCCTGGGAGACTGCGCCGATGACCACCCCGCCATCTGTCTCAAGGGGAACCCTGATATCTCTGAGGAAGCACTATTGGGGCGAACCAGGGAGAACATCAAAACGAGAGTCGACGGATGTTTAAGAGGAGCGGGGAGCGCCGTTGAACAACAGGTGGAGAGAGGCTCCAGGGGAGAGAAAAACGGGAAGGACCACTTTAATCCGGGTCCAGATGCCATACCCCGAGCACCCCCGCCGCGGAAGGGAGGTGACACCCCACGTCTACCCACCACGACCACTAAAGGGGCCTCCAACTTACCGAGCGACCAGCTCGAGATTATCAAAGACCAACAGAAGGTCCCTACTATTTTAGAGCACACAAGATCAGAGGATCAGCTTCGAACGTCATCAGGGCGTGCTATATCGCCGGGTACCAGTAAGGCACGGAGAGAAATTTCAGCTAGTGGTCCCCCAGTCGCTAATAAAAAACTTTCTACATTGTTATCACGACAATCCACTGGGAGGACACTTGGGACAACTGAAGACCCTGCTAAGGCTATTAGATGTGGTGTGGTGGCCGACGGTGCGGAAGGATGTCTGGCGGTATACGAGATCATGCAGTGTTTGTCAACGACACAAAACAACAGACCCAACACTACACCGGCAAAATTTCTTCACGGAGGAGGGCAAACAAAGGGGAAAACCATCTAGAGCCACACAAGCCAGATATCACAATACCCGGAGGAAAGCAGCGCACTTTCAACCAGGAGAACTGGTGTGGATCAAACCTCAGCCATTCTCCTCCACCGCAAAGACATTTTCTGCTCAGCTAGCGCCCAAGTGGGAGGGACCAGCAGAAATAAAAAACAGAAGAGGACCAATTAAATACACAATGTCTTGGGGCTACCCACAAAAAGCCGATGTGTACAGTGTGGCGAATTTAAAGCGCTGGTACGGACGGTCTCCTCAGACGCCGGAAGCTTGGGGTGGTCTATGTAGCGCAGCCACACAAAGGGACATTTTAATAACAGGAAAAGGATGAAAGAGCTAATGCTGCTCGCCTGTGCCTTAGATGTTCCCTTGGCAGTTTCATTTAGGTCCCATCGACAGTGTTTTGGTCACCGGGTAAGCTCGCATGCATGCGCGATCGCAGCGTGACGGAACCCGGAAGTGACGTGGGTCACATGACCCGGCATAAAGCTGGAACCAGCGAGGAAGCCGGCACGGAGAGATGAAGACAGCGCGCTGTATGTTTTTTGAGGCTCATTCCGTTTCTCGATCTTCCGGACTTACCATCGTTTACTGGTGAGATCGAGCCATCTCTCCAACTCACCATTTTCACACCCATTGCCATATATCAGACACTGGACTACCATACACACACTCACACACCCGCATACATCACACACACACTCTTTATATTTGTATTATATTTGTATATATTGGTTTGTGGTGCACCGTGTTTGTTTAATTATTTGTTTGTCTTGTATAATACACTTGGTTTAATTTATTACTATTGTTTTGTGTCGCGTCGTATATTGTCCTGCCGCGGTTGCGCAATACCGGAAGTGTGGTTTACAAGCCCCTATTTAGATTCCCGAATCCGTTTTCTTGTAACTAAGCGGTTTTATAAATCCAAGCGTTACAGTTGTCTTTACACCAGTCCGTTAGTCTCTGCACTTCCTCTGTGTACGCTGACTCGTCGTTCTTGCTGATGAGACACACCACGGTCGTGTTCTCAGTAAAGTTGATGATATGATTGGAGCTGTGTGTCGCTACACAGTCATGAGTCAGCAGCGTGAACAGCAGGGGACTGAGCACACAGCTCTGGGGGGCCCCAGTGCTCAGTGTGGTGGTGCGGGAGGTGCAGTTCCCGATCCGTAGTGACTGAGCCCTTTCGGTCAGAAAGTCCAAGATCCAACATTACACTGAGAAATTTGATTATATATCTAAAATAAATAATAAGATATTTATATTAAATGTAATTTGCAGTGTAACGATACTCGTGTTCCTGTTGATACCGCTCAGAACCGCGCAGAAGGTTCGGTTCAGTGCTTGTTGTGGTCCATGTGAAACTAGTTTAATTTAAAATCGTGCAGTGGGATTTCCTCCCTCAATCTGGTTAATTCTAACTGCAACCTTGCACACTATTCTGCACATTATCTTGCCAATACCTGGACACAGTTCTTCTACACTACATTACATTTCAACTATATTTAATTTTATTATATTTTATTACTTTTGTCATGTATTTTTTATTTTTAATATTTCTATTTTATTATGCTATTTTATTTTCATTATCTTATTGCTTGTACATTATATAAATTTAAACATTTTCATATTCTCTTATATTTCTAATTTGTAAACTCTCTTACTTCTCTCAATTCGCACTGGACTTTTCTTTTGAAATCTTGAGGTCATCAGCAGTCGTATAAGCATTTCACTTCATGTCATACTGTGTATGTGACGAATAAAATTTGAATTTTTAATTAGAATTTTTAATTATTTGACCCGCCAGATGCGCCACTGAGGACTTAAATTCTTAAACCAAACCTCAGAGATATGGAGTATGTACAGGTGTGAAGTTTATCTATATAAATAAAAGAAAGGTTTCATCTGTACATTAGTCAGAATTCTCTCTTTCACTAATATCCTTATGTTTTATACATTGGAAGATCACAGCATCATACAAAACTGGACTGGACACAATTGAAGTTATAAGCAGTTTATGTGCCGGATGATAAACTGGAAATTCTAACAGCGTACTGCGTGTCTTACTGTAAACTACTGAATCTTCTGCAGTCCTTAGATCTCTGCCTGAAGTTTAATCTGCACCATCAGTGAAATAATCTACTAATGCGCTACTGTCTCAGTGTAAACAAACACCTGCACCAATAGATATTAATTAGAAAAGATAAAGTGAATATTTTTACTGAATATTTTAATGATTGACTCTTAGATTACTGAACAGGGAGTGTATTTATCTGACAGTGAAACAAGTACAACTAACCCTGACTCACCGACGCGGTCTGACGCGATGTTTCACTTTCGCAGTGAAAAGTCATGATAATTAAACACCGCTAACGTTTATGAAACTGTATTTATTTTCCCGCAATTTAAATTAAAGTTCATTTCATTTGTCTGAATCTTATGAACATCTTCCACCTGTCTTTATCCAGCTGATCATAACTGATGGCTGAGTTCTCTATTCCTCAAGGGTTCGCATCCATCGCCTCACTGAGGGCAAATCATCCTCCAGCTCAGCTTGATAGAGAGGCAGATGCACTATTCAGACGCCTGTGTTCTGGTCAGTTTTTCAGCCAAACACAGGTGTATCTGTCTACCAGCGCAGGACACACTAGGGCAGGACTCGCCTTAGGGCAGGACCTTGGGCATCCATACAGCAGCTTCATGTGCTCTTAGATCGAAACTAGATGTGAACAACATGTTAAACATCTCCAAGTACTGTGACTCAAATGAATGTGGTGCCTACTTCAGCCCATTACGACTGGGAAGATGGTACTTCACTGAGAGCTTAGACACCCCACCTGCCACGCTACGCCAGGGGCCCAGGGGGGTTTTATCTGAATTCAGTCTGTCTGCCATGCTGGATGATTCTGTTAGAACCTTATAATGGAACCCTATGTTTCCTTGACTAAACTGTCAGTGCTTTAGAAGTGTAAACTTTTAGAACACGCCCTTGTGTGTTCAGTATGTACCTTAAGGTGTTGTTTACACTACAGAGCAGCTACTTGTTCCACCAGTCATGGGATGACACTCATCTCCTTCAGTGACATGCCATACCACGAGCAGTGTTTTGTCCTTACAAGCGCTGCTGAGTGTTGTGCTGCTCTTGGTTAGCTACCTTCTCCTTACTCTGTAAGATCAACATCACCCCTTGATGGTGTGAGAGTGAGAAGTTCCTCATGAGTTAGTTCGCTCCTTCTGATCATGTGTTCCCAGGTACTTGCACGAGGTCCTGGCTCTCTGGCATCGTGCTGTAGAAGGTTTTGCGCAGGTGTTTAAACGTTGTCCCTGTTGATCTGATGTTTCTAGCCTTGTGTTAATTTTGTCATTTCTGGGGTTCGGCTGCCTGCCCTTTGATGTGCAAATCATTAATCTGGATTTTTCTTGATTTTCTCCCTAATTTGGTTGTAGCCAATTCCCACCCATCATTAGGACACTCCCACATCAAGACTACAACTACCCGTCAGTGAAGCCCGAAGACTGTTTTCATCTGGCATAACACAACTAGAGGATAGTGTCAACTATCTGTTCGTTCCGCTTGCCTGAGCTCACTGACACCCACGATTGGCTCAGAGCTTTGAGTGATGTGAGAGTGCTTGAGTGCCTCCGATCCCTCCCCTCTGAAACAGCTCGGCCAATCAGTTCCCTCTAGGTTCCCGACCGTGATAGACTACAGCATCACCCAGGATTCAAACTTGCGAGCTCGTTACCACTGCACCACTCGGGGGCCAAACCCTTAATAATTAAACAGCCCTTGGATCTGCCTCGTTATCTGCAGGCACCGTGGCTACAGTGTGTGTACTGAGCATGCTCAGACCTGATAAAGGTTCATGATTGCACACAGAGTGTGTTGAACAGCTTCGGGCAGAAAGACACAGAATGCAGCGTTTCTTTTTTACCACTTTATTTAAAGTAAAAACACACACCATCCATATTTATGAACATAAGCAGTTGAAGAAATGCTGAGAAATTGAGGAAATTAACGTACGCTAACGAGGATGTGATGTCTAAGGCCTAACGGTTTACGCTTCACACACTCCAAAGACTCGGCGACTGTGTCGGGATCACGACTGAGTTCTGTACAAACTTCTGTCCAAAGACAATTTTTAGAAAAACTTGGACAATCATTTATTTTCATATTAAATCTCGTAAAAAGCGATAGAATACTTAAACGTTTCTGAGGTTCGTACAAATACTCTGGCAGTGTATTCACTTCAAATTTGGCCTGTAACGTGGCTGCCCAGTGGCAGACTGATTTGTCTCGAAGCGTATTCACATCTATATTGGGTGAAACATTTGCTGGAGCAGAGACAGTTGGACAGTCCTTGCTCAGTGCTGTGTTGAAATTACATTGTTGTTGTGCCGAGTGTCAGTTCGAGGGTTTTATGGACTGGTTGACTTTTCTTTCTGTAGGCACTATTTAGTTCTGGTTCTTTATAATGTTGTTGTTCCAAAGGTTCCCAGAACTCTGCTGTTCCGGGCTCACTGGTAGTTTTAGGATGATCGGACGTGTGTAAGGAGGTCCTCTTTTTCTTTATTTATTATACACTGCTTTTCTCTGTATGGAGGTGTAGGAAGGAACTCTAGCGCTAGCAACCAGACGTGTCTGAGCTCACATGCTTTAAAGTCTTTAAAGAGTAAGAACCCTTCACCCTGCCTCTAGGCTTCAGGTTTAAGACAGATAAACATAATGTAAACAGGATTCCCTGTCCTTCACACGTCATCTCGTGTGTATGAGTAATGTGTGTGTGTGAGTGTGTGTGTATGTGTGTTCCGGTGTCCTTTAAGACCGCAGTATGAGTCATGCCTTCACTGTTAAATAGAGATCAGGACACGGTGCTTTTCTGTAAGAGCTGCTAGAGATTGATCATTAACACGGAGTGTGTGGGAGATTTTTGTGCCACGCAGCCGATGAAGGACTGAGTCAGGGGAAGAAGAAAGTTGAAGAGCGATTGAAGTGTTTTAAACTGATAAGCCGCCGGATTCAGCCTCTGAGCGTGGATAAAAGGGAGTGGGATTGACTGAGTGCAGTGTGTTTAGGGCCAGAATGTGGGGCTGTCTGGGGTTTTTACCAAACCTGACGTCTGAGCTGAAGACTGTGACGAGTAAATAAACTAACTACTCTACCAGTACAAGTGAGAACCAGGTCTCAGTGGTGCAGTGCAGTACATTGTATAGAGGTACAGTATCAAGGCCATGCCTTCTTTTTTTATGACTGACTGGCACACAAGCCACGCCTCCTTCACTGGGACTGACACGCACATAGGCCACACCTCCTTCACTAGCGCTAACACAAAAAGGCCATGCCTCTTCATTAGTCTTGATCCTAGTCAGAGTCATGTAGATAATTAATAATTTAATAAAGCTAAAAACGCTCACCAACATCATCATCCAGTCATGTGATCATGTGACCTGTCCATGGAGGATTTATAAATGGCTGTTTCCGTTACTGTTTCCTCTACTGTTCACCCTATATAGATGTGAGACGCTTGTAGTTAAAGCTGAAGTTCCTCGCTGACTGACTGACCGAGCCGAACTCTTCCTCACGCTCATCTCATCTCCTGCGTCCGGAACACGCTGTTCGCTAACCGTCTGTAAATCCTGGCCTCGCGTTTCATCCCTGATTGAAATCGACCGGCGCCTGCCGCTCCCTCGCTGCTGTTCCTCCTCGACCTCGTGCTGCTACAGCGGCGTCTCTCTAACTCTCGGCTGCTACACTTTGGCGGTGGTTTCGTTTCGGATTATTTTGTAGGTGATCCAGTAGAAGATGTTGAAAATGAGGAAAGCCAGGGGAAACGCTGCTCTGGAGATGGTGTCGATCCTCTTCGCCCGATCCACAAACTTCCTCTTATTGTTCTCGACCAAGGTTTGCTGCACGGCGCCGTCGCTTTTCACCGCCAAGCCGTCCTTTACGCACGTCGCTATGCCATAGCCCGAGAAATGAAAACGCCCATCTCTGAGCTCCTCCTCCTGGATAGTATAAATGAAACAACATCGTGAATTGATCTTTTTATTTGGAGTAAAGAACGTTAATGAACAGCTCAGAGTATCTGCTTAGGTAATCTGTAGCGAGATCGTTTAAACGTTCGCCTCGCTGTTTATTTCTGAACGTTAGTGCTTCTGAGTCTCGTAACACTTAACTGGTTCACGTGTTTAAACAAAAGGTAGCTCTGAGATCTGAAATACGCTCGTGCTGTTAGCGTGTTACTGAGTGACAGGAACGCTGCAGCTGCTCGGGGAAATAAATCCAGAAGGAGGGATGAAGCGAGAGAGAGAGAGAGATTGAGAGAGATGATGATGATTAAAAGGAATGAGGGTGAAGGGAGAAAGAAAATGTAAAAAAACAACATAAATGACAGGAAGAAACATGAGTGTTAGAAGAAAGATTAGAATAAAAGAGATGAAAGATCTGACTCAGATCAGTAAATGAAGAGAAAGCAGCTGTACTTTCATCCTTGTTCAGAGTTAAGCGTTCAGTGTTTTCAATTTTTGCTTTCGGAAAAAAGCCATTAGGAAGCTTTAAAGTTTAAACTCTTTGTGTGTGTGTGTGTGTGTGTGCGTGTCTTTGTGGCCATTTGTGACCATCCAATTAGTTACAAGAAATGTAACTAATTGGATAAGATTACATGATCCTACACACACACAGTGAGTAATTAGTGCTGGTGCTGGATGAGCTGCTGGTTCAGGACAGCAGTTGAGCTTTACTGGTCGGATTCAGTCGACTTGTGATCTAGCACAAAATCAGAATCCTGCACCTCAGACCCAAAACCCAGCCTCACCTGCCCCAGTCACCTGCCCCAGCCCGGGGTTCAGGGGTACTGCGGAAGAGGTAAAGGACAATGAACGAAAACTAAAGAGTTAACAGAAAAAGAGGGATAGAAAAGAAAACATGGAAGAAGGATGGAAGATTAAACAAATAAAACAGAAAGAGGGTAATGAACGAAGGATAAACATTTGTGTGTGTGTGAGAGAGAGAGAGAGCGAGAGAGAGAAAAAAAGAGACAAGGAGAAAGAAAGATTTGAGAGAGATGAATGTACATTTAGGTATTTGGCAGATGCTCTTATCCAGAGCGACTTACATTTTTATCTCATTAAACATCTGAGCAGTTGAGGGTTAAGGGCCTTGCTCAAGGGCCCAACAGTGGCAACCTAGTGGTTGTGGGGTTTGAACCTGGGACCTTCCGAACCGTAGTCCAATGCCTTAACCACTGAGCTACCCCTGTACCCCTCCTTCTCTTTGGTCAGCTGATGGAATCTCGTTATGACATCATCAACTTGAAGCTTTCATTTCGGTCATCACTCCGTCAGTGTCTCAGTGGAAAATTCCAGAGTTTCACTTACAATTCATTTAATAGCAGAGATTTACACACGACACACATCCAGGCTCATAATCCTGAGGTCGATCACTTCATCCCGTTTATTCCCACTGCAGCATGGTACTGAGTGCTACAGATTACCTTCAGATTACCTTCAACAAACAGACACAGTAGTTACAGATGATGATCATCTCAAACATACAGGGAGTGAGTGTCTAGGACCAGTTCCAGTCACAACCATGTGAGAGGGAGGGAAGGATCTGATGGAGCTGATGGAGTGTTTGGATCTGATGGAACTGTTGGATCTTATGGAGTGTTTGGATCTGATGAACTGTTAGGATCTGATGGAGCTGATGGAACTGTTGGATCTGATGGAGTGTTTGGATCTGATGGAGCTGATGGAACTGCTGGATCTGATGAACTGTTTGGATCTGATGAAGCTGATGGACCTGCTGGATCTGATGAACTGTTTGGATCTGATGGAGCTGATGGAACTGTTGGAGCTGATTGTGTGTTTGGAGCTGATGGAGTTGATGTAACTGTTGGATCTGATGAAGTGTTTGGATCTGATGGAGCTGATGGAACTGTTGGAGCTGATTGTGTGTTTGGAGCTGATGGAGCTAATGGATAAGGTGAAGTTCTAAACCTTGATATTTCGTCTCTGTCTCCGTTTGAGGCGAATAAATTCCTTCTGCTGCCTCGAGACAAAATTCACTCCGGCGTACTCCAGCAGTGCCGCAAAGACAAACAGCAAACACACCGCCATCCAGATGTCTATGGCCTTCACATATGACACCTGTTCATCAAACACACACACAAGAAAATGCTTATTTGGAATGATAATACAATATGTTCATACAATTTCGAAAAAGGAAATAAGTGAAGACAGTAAAATGAAAAGGTAAAAGTAATTAAAAATAAATAAAGAAAGTAGAGTGAAAGATGAAGGTAAACAATCCTATAGAATGTAAGGGAAGGAAAATAAGAGAGAAGAAATGAGAAGGGATAATAAGATGGTGTGTGTGTTGTATAACTGATGTTGGAACATTACGCTGCTGTATTGATTGCCGTGAGATGGTTTCCAGCTGCGAGACTTTAACGTGTGCTCAGTTACAGCGAGCTGATCTGCACTTCCTGATAATTACACACTCACTGACTCCCGGACGCTCAATACGAAGCGTGATCACCTGAACACACACATCACAGATATGGGCTGTGAGGCGCGAGAGCGAGTGTGTGATGTGACTGGAACGCTCGCTGCTGTCAGGAAATGAGACTCTGGAGCATCATTAACGTCACCATGCGGCACAGGACGAGCCACACACTCGATACGGGACGCCGCCGCTTTCTGTGGCGAATGATGTCCAACAAATCACAGGATCCAGTTATTGTGCCAAACTGATCCCGCCCTGGAAGACTCACTTGCTTTAGCATTGCTGTGGCAACATTTCACACATTCTATAAAGGCGGAGCTCAGTGTGAAATTCTAAAATTAGTTTACGTTTATTCTGAACAGGAGTGTGTTCACATCCTGAGGAAGCTGATTTATTTGATGTAGCAGACAGGAAGTTTGTGTCCCCAGCTGTTAGTTGTTAGCTGCAATCATGCTAATTAGCTTAGAGAATGGAGCAGCTTGTGAGTGTGTTGTTTGAGTGTACCTTTGGCAGCGAGGCTCTGGAGCCGGAGCTCTGTGTGGTCATGGTGAGCACGGTGGTGATGCCAAGGGCGACCCGAGCCGGTGCGGCGTCCATGTTGATCCAGAAGGACACCCAGGACAGGATGACGATGAGCAGGCTGGGGATGTACATCTGGATCAGGTAGTAGCCCATCTGCCTCTCCAGCTGGAACTTCACCTCGATGCAGGTGAATTTTCCTAAACAACAACAGCAGTCGCAAACTGAATCTTTCACTTCTCTGTCAAATTATAGCTATGACAAGATTTAATTATTCTTCACCAGATGTTCCTCTGAGCTAACAGCTGAAAGGATTGTGGGCGTGTCTCTCCATCTAACACTTTTCTCGCCTCTCTCTCCTCATCAATAGATCTCCTATGCCCCCTGTCCTCTAAACCAAGGAAAATGTCTTGTCCTGCTCCTTGGCTATCTGATGTATTGCGCAATAACAGGAGAGAATTAAGAACTCCAGAGAGTAGATGGAAGAAATCAAAGCGTAATCCAGATCTCGTGTCTTACCAGACTCTTCTCTCCAAATTCTCATGTGACGTGACTTCTCTCAGGATGGTTCTCTCAGGATGGCGCCGCGGATGGCTGCCTCAGTGTGGAGCTCTCCATTAGTCTTACTGTTTTTGTTAGTTTGTCCTGTTTTTTGTTTCTCAAACGTAATAACTTATACCAGGGATGAACTGCTGAACGTTCAGCAGGACACATCACACAATTTTCAACCACTTTTCGATTTTTCAAACGTTTTACTGAATATTGTAACCGGCGGAGCAGCTGCGCTGTTTAAATGCTTTAAGAAGCGCAGGCGGGGGAAGAGAGCCGGCGCACTCGTCAAGCTCCGACAGCGCGGCTTTAGAACTGCGCTGCCGAGTATACATCTGGCAAATCTCCGCTCTCTACCCAACAAAATGGACGAACTTTTCCTGCTCTCCAGGAAAAATAAGGACTTTTCAAACTCTGCCGCGCTGTGTTTCACGGAAACCTGGCTGAATGAAGCCATCCCGGACAACGCGCTACACCTGCCGGGCTTCCAGCTGTTCAGAGCAGATCGCGACACAGAATCAACGGGGAAATCGCGAGGCGGCGGGACATGCTTTTACATCAACGAAAGTTGGTGTACAAATGTGACACCATTGAAGAAGATGTGCTGTCCTGATCTAGAGGCATATTTCATCAACTGCAAGCCTTTCTATTCGCCACGGGAGTTCACCTCGTTCATTCTTGTGAGTGTGTACATCCCTCCACAAGCGTGTGTGAATGCAGCATTGGAACAGCTGGCTGCTCAGATCACAGACACGGAGAAACAACACCCGGACTCTCTTATAATTATACTTGGGGATTTTAACAAAGCAAACCTCAAACGTGAACTGCCTAAATACAAACAGCACATTACATGCCCCACCAGAGACAAAAATACTTTGGATCACTGCTACACCACAATAAAGGATGCATATCGCTCCGTCCCCAGAGCAGCTTTAGGACTTTCTGACCACTGCCTGGTTCATCTTCTCCCAACCTATAGGCAAAAACTTAAATCTGCTAAGCCTGTAGTAAGGACAGTAAAGAGATGGACCAGTGAAGCAGAACAGGAATTACAGGCCTGTTTTGACTGCACTGATTGGATTGTTTTTGAAGCTGCTGCCACCAATCTGGACGAGCTCACAGATTCTGTAACATCCTACATCAGTTTCTGTGAGGACATGTGCATCTCTACCAGGACATTTTTAACATATAACAATGACAAACCATGGTTTACAGCAAAGCTCAGACAGCTTCGTCAGGCCAGAGAGGATGCCTACAGGAGTGGGGACAGGATCTTGTACAACCAGTCCAGGAACACACTAACAAGGGCGATCAGAGCAGCTAAGAGGAGCTACTCTAAAAAACTGGAAAACCA
Source organism: Channallabes apus (assembly GCA_030522415.1). Classification (NCBI taxonomy): domain Eukaryota; kingdom Metazoa; phylum Chordata; class Actinopteri; order Siluriformes; family Clariidae; genus Channallabes; species Channallabes apus. The sequence goes on from CM060109.1 coordinate 49,408,086, forward strand.
GTTTTCGGCAAACGACCCTGCTTCAGTGTGGAAAGGCCTGAAAACCATCACTAACTACAAGACGCCATCCCCCAACTCTGTAGGGAATCAACAACTGGTTGATGACCTGAATGAGTTCTATTGTAGATTTGAAACTCCCAGTCTCACACCACACTCCTGTCCTAACCCTCTTTCTACACCACCATTATCACCTCTGACAACCACCCTCTCTTCCCCCCCTGCACTCCAGGTCTGTGAAAAGGATGTTCGCCAGATCTTTCTGAAACAAAAGAGAAGGAAAGCTCCAGGCCCAGACGGCGTGACACCAGCCTGTCTGAAATCCTGTGCTGACCAGCTGGCACCCATTTTCACACAGATGTTCAACAGATCACTGGAACAATGTGAAGTGCCTTTGTGCTTTAAACGTTCCACAATCATCCCCATTCCAAAAAAAACTAAAATCACAGGACTTAATGACTACAGACCAGTCGCCCTAACATCTGTGGTCATGAAGTCATTTGAAAGACTGGTGTTGGCCTATCTGAGGGACATCACAGGACCCTTACTGGACCCCCTGCAGTTTGCTTATAGAGCAAACAGGTCTGTTGATGATGCAGTTAATATGGGACTGCACTTCATCCTTCAACATCTGGACAAACCAGGGGCTTATGCAAAAGCTTATCAATTCACATTGACTCCATTGTTAAAAAGGCCCACCAGAGGTTGTATTTCCTTCGCCAGCTGAAGAAATTCAACCTGCCACAGGAGCTGCTCACACAGTTCTACTCAGCCGTCATTGAATCCGTCCTGTGCACTTCAATAACTGTCTGGTTTGGCTCAGCTACGAAAGCAGACATCAGAAGACTACAAAGGACGGTTCGGACTGCTGAAAGAATTATTGGCACTCCCCTGCCCACGCTGCAAGAACTGTATATATCCAGAGTGAAGAAAAGGGCACGGAATATCACTTTGGACCCCTCACACCCAAGCCACCTTCTTTTTGAACTTTTGCCATCGGGTCGACGCTACAGAGCACCGAACACCAGGACAGTCAGGCATAAGAACAGTTTTTTCCCCCAGGCAATCTACCTCCTTAACAGATAAACATCATTCTAACGGTCAATAAATATATGTGCAATATTGTGTACAATACCACTGTGCAATATACTGTATAATACCACAGACTTCAGATATTTATGTAACTTATTTAAAAGTATCTCACATCGTACTCCATTTGATGTCAACTATTTAAAATTTTTTCTTTTTTTTTTTTTTTTTTTGCGTCATGCTGTTTTTGTCTTGTCATTTGTATTTTTTGTTCTGGAAGCTCCGTCACTAAAACAAATTCCTTGTACGTGCAAGCGTACTTGGCAATAAAACTCTTTCTGATTCTGATTCTGCCAAAACTGCCTTCTACAGACAAAAGCTTGAAACCTCTGCACATGATTCTGGCAAAATCCACAACATCTTCTCCTCACTACTCAACCCACCGACTCCTCCTGCCCCTTCCTCTCTGACTGCTGACGACTTTGCCACATTCTACCATGGGGAAATTGCAGCAATCCGCCAGTCCTTCGCTCCCAACCAAACTCCTACACCAGAACTTCAGAACCTTCTCTTCCCTCCCTTCTCCAACCTGTCATCTGATGATATTCAGCAGATCATCTTGTCATCCAACCCCACCACCTGTTCATTAGACCCAATCCCTTCCACAATGCTCTAGGCCATCTCACAAGACCTCCTTCCCTTCACCACAACCATCATCAACCATTCCATATCATCTGGTGCTCATCATGTTCCTGGTGCTTTCAAGAAGGCAAGGGTTATTTGTATCTTCAAGAAACCCTGCCTGGACCCAACAGAAGTTAATAACTATCGCCCGGTATCGCTTCTCTCTTTTATTTCCAAACTTCTTGAAAGGACTGTTTATAACCAAATCTCTCTTTATCTCCCACAGAACAACCTTAATGATCCCAAACAATCTGAATTCAAAGTGGCACATTCCACAGAGACTGCCTTTCTGTCAGTCACTGAGAAGCTCCATGCTGCTAGATCAACTAAACCATCATCTGTCCTCATTCTCCTGGACCTGTCAGCTGCATTTGACACAGTGAATGATATTATTTATTCTTACAAGCCTTGGAATAGCGTGGCAATGGTTTGCTTCTTATCTATAAGATAGGTCATATGAGGTGACATGGAGGGGATGCACATCTTCCCCATGCAGACTCTCTACTGGTGTCCCACAGGGCTCAGTACTTGGTCCTCTTCTGTTCTCCCTCTATACCCGGTCTCTTGGTAAGGTTTTATCATCACATGGATTTTTATACCATTCTTATGCAGATGACACCCAACTTATTCTCTCATTTCCTCCCTCAGATACTCAGGTTTCCACTCGGATCTCAGCATGTCTGGCAAACATCTCATCCAGGATGGCAGCTCATCTGCTGACGCTCAATCTGAGTAAAACCGAACTGCTCTTCATCCCTGGTGACTTATCCCCAGGTCAAGACCTTGTGATATCCCTGGACAACAATCAGATCACTCCGTCAGCCACTGCCCGCAATCTTGGTGTAACTCTGGACAATCATCTGTCATTTTCCCCACACATCGCTAACCTTACTCGCTCTTGTCAAGTTCTTCTTTACAACATCATCCGTTCACGATTCGTCCTCTGCAACTGATCCAGAATGTGTGTGTATTGTGTTGTGTTGCATGTGTTTGTACAACCCATCAAGCTCCATGATGAAACTGTCTCTCATGAAGACCTTCCCAGGAAAGCATGACCAAAACTTACAAGCAAGTACAAAAGTTACCAACCTCAGAAATCACCAAGATGATAGCACCTCAGATTAGAGCCGATATGAAGCATTACAGAGCAGAAGTAGCAGATATACTTCTCAATGTATAAACTGTTCAAAGGAGATTATTGTGTATTTTGGAGAAACACCTTCAGTATTGTTTTACACTCTAGAAAGAAATAAACATCAGGAACGACCTTGGAGTTAGAAGAGGTGTACAAACTTTTGAGCAGTAATGTATATAAATACAGTATGAACATCAATATGTACAGCAGCTGAAAAGTGAATAGGATCACACTTAGGCTAACAGACACAGAGGCCACGCCCACTTTTTGGGGACTAACAGATACAGAAGCCACACATGGGGACTGACAGATGCAAAGGCCACGTCCCCTTAATGGGGACAGACAGATACAGAGGTCACGCCCCTTAATGAGGACTGACAGATACACAGGCTACACCTCCTTCATTATGTTAGCATTAGCATTGTGAGATTCTTTGTTGCAGTGCAGTTTGTCTAGTGCTAGCATATAAGTGTACCTGGGATCGTTAGGAATGAGTGAACTAGCTGTAACTTATCTACCTTTAGGAAGAACTTTAGGACCTTGATCTGTTTTAGCATGTTGCTGTAAGTATGCTCATTTCTGCTGATTTCTGTGAAAACAGTAATTAGTTATAAGTTTCATCTTACCGGTGTTGTAGTGTTTGGTGCAGTAGCCGAGCTCTTTCTCATCCCTGATGATGAACTGAGGCAGCGTCAGGCCATCGGCAACCTGCACCGGCGCCGTCTCCAACCACTCGAAGATCAGGTCATTCATCGTGTAGCCGACTGCATGGAGTTACACAAACACACCACTGTGATATCACAAACACGCACTGCGTAACGACCTCCAGGGCTGGAGACGCGCTAATAAAACCTCTCATTATGTAGACTTTATATCTAACACCACATGATCAGTGAGTACATCACGACTCGTTAAGAGGGTAAAGTAATCACACAGCTACAGTAAACCTATTAAAAATATCAGTTGTTAAGTGAAAATAATGAAATAATATCTTATAATAGTGAGTTATTAATGAGGAACAAAACACTAGCATGTCGGAACAAAATAACATCGTGCTTTTGCACTTTTTCACAGCTTGCATTAAGAACGATAAGAAGTGGAGGTTTACGTACAGCTCTCCAGCTGCATGGTGCACGTCTGAACGTCCATGGGAAAATTCTTCAAATCCATCGGACAGGACAGAATCAGTGTCAACCTAGAGACAAGGTGTTTCATGTATTTACTCACTGGCAGTACTTTATCTTACACAAAACAATACACACACACATTATTTGTGTCATGCAAGCACACTGACGTTAGCATCCGAGTGTTTATCTGCCAGCTTTATTCTGACACACATTGGGGACAAGGGGACAGGTGAGACATAGCCTGGATATGGGGGTAGAGGTGAGACACAGACCTGGGGACAGTGGTACAGGTGAGACACAGGTTGAGGACGGGTTACAGGTGAGACACAGGCGGGGGACGGGTTACAGGTGAGACAATGACAGGTTGGAACATACCACTACAGAACAGAGAAACAGCCAAATAACCCTCGTTATCTGTGGAAGTCGCTGCATTCATATAAACCTGCACTACTGCCTGAGCTGCTGTCATAGAGAATTAATGAACACCTTCTGACCAATCAGAGCGCAGGATTCAGCAGCACTCTGAGGTGACCTGCTGTAACACGTCCCCGAGCTCACAGGCACTGATGTGATGCCAAATTACTCAAGTTCTACCTCTCAGTGTTTGTGGCACATATAATTATACACACACGACTGAACCGACAACACGATCCTGAGCCGAGGTTCACCCTGCAGCCTGGGGTCCGTTTATGTTCCCCCGTTCTCCTTCATGAACAGCGGGGTTGTGTTTCAGCTTTAATGAGTTATTGTGCAGTATCGAGTGGGTTACAGCCAGGACGCCCTCCAGCGTCCTCGAGGGAACGGACTCTAATGAAGAGACAGATTTACGTACGAGGGGGGAAGAAAACATGACGCTTATCATCCCTGCTGTAAATCTGCCTTCAGTCGTTAGTCTGGTCCATTTGGATTAACGTGGTTCTGAGATCTTACTGATATAGAGGTCTAGTGTGTGTAGTCGACACCATGGGATCTCCTCGTTCCTGACTGTGGCATTGCAGCATTACACTGTGTCTATTTTTCATAAACATACCTGATGCTGTAAAGAACGTTTCCATCCTTAAAGATCCTCAGGAGTTTGTTGTCTGTGGTGACGTCGTGAAAGTTGGCCCCCTTCTCATTGGCGAAGAACAAGTCGGGTTTCCAAATCGAGTCCAACATGGACGGGTCCAAATCCAGCGAGGAGTCCGGGTACTCACTGTAGGCAAGTCGCGGGTCGTTCCACGTCTGACGAAGGAAAATGTTCACTCTGTAGTCCTGCAGCGTCCAGGTGGAAAAAAACAAACAAACAAATAAAAAAAACAGTGTCGTTAAAACTGACAAGTGATTTACTATTAGATTTTTCAAAGGCACTTAGATTTGAACTGCATGCGTTTGTTAATGAAGTTACTGCATTCAAACCCCAACAGGCTGTTCCTCAATTCCAGTTAAGACTTCATTCGGAAGCTTTAAGGGAAGACGCCAGGGGCTGAAAAGTCCTTCACTGGAACTTTTTCAAAGCACAGCATTTGTTTTTGCAACTTCACCCAAGAGAATCAACCATGACTGAATCTCTAACAGGGTTTAGTACACAGAGTACGCAGCGTTCAGGATTACAACCATGTAAAACACACCTGACCTGGGGAGTGTTCTCCAAACTACTCAGAGTCACCAACAAAACATCATCCATCCATTTAAACTACGTGTAGAATTCATCCATTTCTACATCCATTATGTGAATTATTTATAGCCGGAAATTCAGTCTTATAACCCTGTTGGAAAATCATTATTTTATGTTATTGACATTTAGTTTAGTAATGTAATAATTAATAACATGTAATTGTGCTGAGTGGGCGGAGCATCAAGTCTTTAACAGAGTTGTTTTTAATTAATACACTGCAAACCGGTAACATTTTACTGAGTGAAATTATCTTAAAACTTATTCATAATTCCTTAATAAAAGATCAGAGCAAACCTAATCAAAAAGTAAAAAATAGTAAAACAGTCTAGAAATAAGCTAAATAATGTAATATTTGTGTTATTGTAATCTTTTCTTATGAAATTGTAAATAATTTCGATTAGATTTAACACATGTTCACCTGCCATGATGTTGTTTTGCAGTGGACACAAGTGGGTGAATTATATTTTACTACAGCACGTTAAGATGTGATTTCATTTGTAAAAAAAAAAAAAGGAAATGACCGTCGTTTTTTTTCCTGTAAGTGTTTCGCATTAAGTTGTTTGATTTATAAAAGCAGTTGAGTGCACGTGATTCATCGCCTCTGAAGTGTTATTTGTAATACGATTGTTTAAATTTTATTTTACTTTATTTATTACTTCACCTCATAAGTGTTTTTACTCTCTCTTTGCTCTTGGAGTCTCTGGCACATACATATTCTGACGTGTACGATTTACAAGAGTAATTAGCGAATGTGGTGTTTTGAGTGGTGTTTTGTAGTAGTGTGGTGTAAGAGTGTGTATTGAGTGAGTTTGGGGAGTAAAATTCACAAAATAAAAATAGTTTTGAAAAGTCGATTCTGAATCACCTCAGCATTTAGAATTTACCAAATCAGATGAGACTGTTCAGTGTTGTACACGTCTCCTGTGCAGAGGTGTCAAGTAACGAACTACAAATACTTCGTTACCTTACTTAAGTAGACATTTTGGGTATCTATACTTTACTGGAGTAATTATTTTTCAGCCGACTTTTTACTTCTACTCCTTACATTTTCAGGCAATTATCTGTACTTTATACTCCTTACATTTTAAAAATAGCCTCGTTACTCCTATTTTATTTCAGTTTGTCATTCAAAAAAACAAATAAAAAAAACATCCGGATAAATCACGCCATCCGGATGGAGTGAATTCGATTGTGGTTGGATGAGAAGTATAAACATACCATTCCGACACCCTATTGGTTGGTACGCGATCCATCGCACCTGTACATGACGTCATGTCACACACTGCAGCAAGGACGTTTGAATAAAATAGCATATTCGGTTGATAATACCCCTATCTCACCTATGCGGTTTGACTCACTGTGAGATGCGGTGTTGTATCCCTATATCACCTACGCGGTTTCGCGCAGTGGCCATAAGTAGGGTTCATCATGATTCACCGCAAGTTTTTGCGCTGTTATTACGTTTCCATCTTTCCACGTGAAAAATTAAACGTTTAATTTTTTAGCGGTCCTCGCGAAAGCTTGCCGACCTTGCACAACTTCGCGGCAGCTCACGGCGCCTAACATCGCATCTCACCATGAGTCAAACCGCATACAGAAGGTGAGATAGGTATATAACATTGTGATAAGTAGACGAAGATGTCCGTGATAGAGACTCAAGATACAAAAGAAAAAAAAACACATTTTTCTTTTTTTTATGAGGTGTTAGTGTACAGTAGTATATAAGCCCGTGGCACAGCCTAAGCTTTTATCCTTAATGCTTTTTTCCCTCCTCACGTTACTTTTACTTTTATACTTTAAGTAGTTTTGAAACCAGTACTTTTACACTTTTACTTGAGTAAAAAGCTTGAGTTGATACTTCAACTTCTAAAGAAGTCTTTTTAAACCCTAGTATCTATACTTCTACTCAAGTAATGAATGTGAATACTTTTGACACCACTGCTCATGTGTAAGATCTACTGAGACACGATGCGTCCTCACAGTTCATTTATCTCGTTCGCCGTAAACAGCACAAAGCCGTCGCTGTTTACTCAAGATGCGGCTTAATTATCTTTGTTTTACGGAGGAACGTCGTCTCGTACGTCGCGCATCATTTAGGTTCTTTTACACGCAGCCTGTTGGCAAAATGTATAAGTGCAGACAGCGTTAGTGTTCCCGCATGCATCATGGCATTAGCATATGGTCTGAGCTGAGGCTTTTATTATAACAGATATTTGGATTATAATTAATCCTGGAGATAAAATAAATAAAAGGCTGTTAGTGTTACTGAATCAGTTACGGTCTGTTTCGTTCCTGGATTGAGAATTTACCGACGGTCCTTTCGGCGCAGAACTCCTCAAGTCTGTAAACACAATTATCATCCGACATCAGCCTCATTTTGTCTGAGTTTTCACTGGGGATGAATTTGGTTCGAACAGATAACAAGTTTCTTTCCGAAGAGCGCGACGGCGAGTGTTTAAGCCCCCGCAGCGCTCGGCGAGTTTTGAAGGGTCGATCGATCTGTTTTAATCCCAGTCCTTAAAACACACGACCCAGAGGGGCTGCTGGAAATGAAAGCTGGTAATTAGCCACCGGCCGCCATGTGAATTATTTACAGAGAGAGGATTGAATGAAGGTTCGCGTGGTGAGGGGAGGCAGCGATCCAATATCGCCCTAAGCCCTTAGCAATATGAGAGAGTCAATACACAGAGCCATCCATTAAAGGAGCCGCTAACACACTGTCGCTCGAGCTGCGCACACACACACACACACACACACACACACACAACTTCAGTGTGCTTTTGGGAAAAGGTAAAAAAAGTAAAGCAGCAAAACGGCAGATGATGAGAGGGCTTAGTGGTGATAGCTTTAGCGGCAACAGAAATTAAACCCTGGAAGGGGTGTTTACAAGATGAGCTGCAAATTATGGGCAATAAACCACACACACATACACACACACACACACACACACACACACACACACTGGCATCTCATTTGAAAAGTCAAGGGTAATGCAAGAAGACAGCAAACTCACCATGGTGGTCTCTGTGACGGAGCCGAAGCTGTTGATGAAAATGTTGCAGGTTACGTTTACAGGAGGACCTGCGGAAAGGAGACGGGATGTGAACACCAAACAGAAACTGGAGCGTATGGACAATCATGGGCCGCTACTGCTGCTGTCCCATTATTAATTCATGCCAATCTTACTCGGTCAAAATTCTGACTAGTGACTTCAAATAAATTCAGAGAAGT
>CM060109.1:49431945-49484445 GCA_030522415.1 Channallabes apus
GCTCGTATCACATTTCACTCAGAACTGTTATCACCTCGCACGATTCGCTTCGTCTCCACCGTACAGACCAGGATTCATCACCGCACTTGTCTAACACGGTGCAGCTGCTCCAGATGTTACACTGATTCACATCATTTTACTGATCGAAATGCTTCAGAAGAGTTTCTGTAATAGACTGTAATCCCTAAAGGCACATGATTAACTCATTATGTTATGATTAAATATTCTCACAATACCTCCAGTCAACTTTCACACACACTTACTTTACAGAGGTGTTTAAATTAGCGAAGGAGATGATCGATGAAGTGCTCTAAAAACTGCTAGGACCGAGCATCTTAGCCAACTGATAGCAAGAAACCAAAACAATCCCAGGTTCTTATTTAGTACAGTGGCTCGCCTAACAAAACCTAAGATGCCTGCAGAGAGTATCCCATCACAGTTTAGAAGTGAAGACTTTATGGACTTCTTTAATGAAAAAATCAATAATATCAGGAAGAAAATAATGGAGGTTCAACCTCTAATAGTATCTCACGATCCAGTTCAGCCTATAGCTTCACATTTAGATTTTCACTGCTTTACAGGTATAGGACAGGAAGAGCTGTATAAACTCATCACCTCGGCTAAATCAACAACGTGCCTGTTAGACCCAATCCCAACCAGATTTTTAAAAGAAGTGATGCTTACGGTTGGAGAGCCACTCCTAAACATTATTAATTCTTCATTACATCTAGGTCACGTCCCTAAACCTTTCAAGTTAGCAGTTATTAAGCCGCTTCTTAAAAAATCTAATCTGAACGCGAATGAAATAAAAAATTACAGACCGATTTCAAACCTCCCGTTCATATCAAAAATACTAGAAAAAGTAGTATCAGCTCAAATTTGCACATTCTTGCAGGATAACAACATCCTTGAAGAATTTCAGTCAGGTTTCAGGCCCCATCATAGCACAGAAACTGCACTAGTTAAGATTACAAATGACTTGTTTTTAGCTTCAGACCAAGGCTGCATCTCATTGCTAGTCCTGCTTGATCTTAGTGCTGCATTCGACACTATAGATCATAATATTCTCATAGATCGCTTACAAAATTATATAGGTATTCAGGGACAGGCATTAAAATGGTTTAGATCTTACCTGTCTGATCGCTACCATTTTGTAGATCTAAATGGAGAACCGTCTGGTATAATGCCAGTGAAATATGGGGTCCCACAAGGGTCAGTTTTAGGACCTCTGTTGTTCTCAATATACATGCTTCCCTTGGGTAACATCATTAGAAGACATGGGATTAGTTTCCATTGTTATGCTGATGATACTCAATTATATATCTCAACTAAACCAGACGAAATACCTAAGCTGTCTAGATTAACTGAGTGTGTCCAGGACATAAAAGATTGGATGACCAATAACTTTCTTTTATTAAATTCAGATAAGACAGAGATATTACTTATTGGCCCAAAAACCAGCACACAACAGCTTTCACAATTCAGCTTGCGCTTAGAAGGATGTACTGTTATTACCAGCTCAGCAGTAAAAGATCTGGGAGTAATATTAGACAGTAACTTGTCTTTTGAAAATCACATTTCAAATATCACAAAAACAGCCTTTTTCCATCTTCGAAATATTGCTAAACTTAGGAACATCTTATCCGTATCTGATGCAGAAAAACTAGTTCATGCATTCATGACCTCCAGACTGGACTATTGTAATGCATTACTAGGTGGTTGTCCTGCATCCTCAATAAACAAGCTTCAGTTAATCCAAAATGCAGCTGCCAGGGTTCTCACTAGATCCAGAAAATATGATCATATAACCCCAATATTATCATCCCTGCACTGGCTACCTGTTCAGTTTAGAATAAATTACAAAATAGTATTACTTACATACAAAGCCTTAAATGGTTTAGCTCCCACATACCTAACCAGTCTTCTGATACGCTACAATCCACCACGCGCCTTAAGATCACAAAGCTCCGGACTTCTGGTAGTTCCCAGAATTTCAAAATCTACAAAAGGGGGTAGGGCTTTTTCATATTTAGCTCCAAAGCTTTGGAATAGCCTTCCAGACAGTGTTCGGGGAGCAGACACGGTTTCTCAGTTCAAAAGTAGACTCAAGACGCATCTTTTTAATCTGGCATACACATAACTCATCCCAGTACTCATACTCCAGTACACCTATACCGAATGGCAACTACGCTAATTCTCCCCATCTGTTCTGTATTTCTCTACCCATCCCGAGGCATCGGGAGATTTTGCCAGCTTCAGTAGACAAAGGCCGACCCTGCGAGGTTCCTGAGGCATCCAGAGAAGGACCAGCTCCAGCTGGATTCAGCTTTATGATGGTTGGAGCTACACATGCTGCTCCTGTGCTTCCAGTGATCCAGACCTCATCTGCCCTCTGCACCTACTGACTCGTCCCTATGCTGAACTGGTCTTCATGTCAATTTAAATAATTTCTGTCATATTGAATTTTCACCTGCACAACACACAAGATGTTATATTTCTATCTGTTATTGCCCAAATGAGGATGGGTTCCCTGTTGAGTCTGGTTCCTCTCAAGGTTTCTTCCTATTGCCATCTCAGGGAGTTTTTCCTTGCCACCGTCGCCGTCACCCTTGGCTTGCTCATCAGAGAAATTTCATTCATTCGTCTCATTATTATCTGCACATTTTTCTCACACATCCACACTTCCAATTATTTTCTTTTCTATAATTATTATTATTATTTGTTTTTATTTATTTATTTTCTATTATAATTTTATTTATTTATTTATTATTTTATATATAATTATTCTATATACAGTTTTTTTTTTTTGTTAAATTTCTTTAATTTTTGTGAAGCTGCTTTGAGACAATGACCATTGTTAAAAGCGCTATATAAATAAAATTGAATTGAATTGAATTGAATTGAATTGAATTGAATGAAGTAGTATGCTCTGGTCCCATCCCAATGAGACGTGGTGACATAGCTTACAGCAGGTTATGGTCGCTGAACCGCTGGATGTCCAGGTGGTGCACCGAAAATAATGTGGGCTTCATAGACAACTGGAAGACCTTTGAGGGCAAAGCTGGCCTGTTAGGGCGGGACGGTGTCCATCCCACTCGGGAAGGTGCTGCTCTCATTTCCTGTAGTATAGCTCATAGTCTCAGTAGAGGTCTAGTTAATCGGTGACAATCCAGAGCCCAGGCCAGGGAGCAGACAGACAGGCTAAACCAACCGTCTGCTAGCTGCATAGAGTCGTCACTCAGGGTTCACCTTATTGAGACTGTGTCTGTTCCCCGATCTAAGCAAAAATGTAGAAAGACTCAGCAAGTCTGTTTCAATAATCTAATTAACATAAAGACCACAAACTCCGATCATACTGAATGCGCAGCCGGCACCTCTGATCTGAAGATAGGATTGTTAAATATTAGATCTCTCACATCAAAAGCAGTTATTGTTAATGAAATTATCACAGATCAGGCGTTTAATATACTCTGTTTAACTGAAACGTGGGTTAAACAGGATGAGTATGTAGCTCTAAATGAAGCTAGTCCTCCTGGATACAGCTACATACACCAGCCTCGGTTAACTGGTAGAGGAGGAGGCGTCGCAGTTATTCATAATGATAATCTGTCTATCGTACAAAAACACGGACACAAATTTAACTCATTTGAAATTCTTTATAGTAACATAAGTGTATTTAAGTATATTAAATCAGCTCAGTCGATTCCACTAATTATAATTTACAGACCTCCAGGGCCGTATTCTGAATTTCTTAGTGAATTTGCAGATTTCATCTCAGACCTGGTCATTTCTGTAGACAAAGTGTTAATTGCTGGAGATTTTAACATTCATTTTGAGAATCCAGAAGACCCTCTGAGAACAGCATTTATGTCCATACTGGACTCCGTAGGTGTAAATCAGTGTGTAGTAGGACCCACTCATAAAGCAGGTCACACTTTAGATTTAATAATATTTTTCGGATTAATTATGAGAAATGTATTCACAATTCCACTGTCTGAAATTATCTCAGATCACTATCTTGTCTCCATTCAAATGTGTCACAGTGATAATGTACGCACAGTACCGCGCTACCGTATTAAACGTACATTCACATCAACTACCACACAGAGTTTTATCAGTAATCTCCCAGAGTTACCAACTTCGATTAGGCCACCGTCTGACCCCACAGAACTTGATCAGGCGACTGAATATTTAGAGTCGACACTTCGTTGTACCTTAGATAATGTAGCTCCAGCTGAAAGAAAAATTATTAGAGATAAGAAACTCGCTCCCTGGTATAACGATCACACGCGCACTTTAAAACAGACCGCTCGGAAATTAGAGCGTAAATGGCGTCAAACTAAATTGTTGGTATTTCAAATAGCATGGAAAGAGAGCATCCTGAACTATAGGAAAGCTCTTAGTGTAGCTAGATCAACGTATCTCTCCACTCTTATAGAAGAAAATAAAAATAATCCTAGATTTTTATTTAATACCGTAGCCAAATTAACCAGAAATAAGACCACTACAGAAATCTCCACAACAACATCATGCAATAGCGAGGACTTCATGAACTTTTGTAATAATAAAATTGTAAATATCAGGCATAAAATTGAGGCTTTGAAACCGAACAATGTAATTGATACAGATGTTAACCTAGCCATGTCAGATTCAAACCTAGAATACTTTACTCCTCTTGAAGAGAATGAACTAATTTCACTCATCTCTTCTGCAAATTCATCAACCTGTATATTAGATCCTATACCGACACATTTTCTTAAACAGATAGTACCAGTAATAACAGAACCGCTGTTGAGAATAATTAATTCCTCACTCAGCATTGGTTATGTTCCAAAATCTTTTAAAGTAGCAGTTATCAAACCAATAATTAAGAAACCTGACCTCGACCCCTGTCAGCTGTCCAATTACAGGCCAATATCAAACCTCCCCTTTATCTCTAAGATTCTGGAAAAGATAGTAGCGGAGCAGCTATGCTCATATCTACATAGAAATGGCATAGATGAACTGTAGCAGGCAGGATTTAGGCCTCATCACAGCACAGAAACAGCACTCGTTAAAGTAGTAAATTACCTCCTATTGGCCTCTGATCAGTGTTGTGTAACTATGCTTGTATTACTCGACCTCAGTGCAGCTTTTGACACCATTGATCATGCTATTCTTCTTCACAGATTAGAAAATGTAGTAGGAATTAAGGGTACAGCCCTCTCCTGGCTCAGATCCTATTTGACCGATCGTTATCAGTATGTAGACTTAAATGGTGATTATTCTGCATGTTCTCTAGTGGAGTTTGGCGTTCCGCAGGGTTCAGTTTTAGGCCCACTGCTTTTTTCCCTTTACATGCTTCCTCTGGGCAACATAATCCGTAAGCATGGTATTAGTTTTCATTGTTATGCTGACGACACACAGTTATATGTCTCAGCAAAACCTGATGAGAAAAAACAGCTTACTAAAGCTGAGCAATGTGTGCAGGGCATAAGAAATTGGATGCTAGTTAACTTCCTTCTGCTTAATCCGGATAAGACAGAAGTTCTAGTCATAGGACCGCATACAGCTAGGAGTAAAATCTTAGATCACACTGTAACTTTAGATGGCCTTTCTGTTCCGTCAAGTGCAACAGTAAAAGACCTCGGCGTGATTATAGATTCCAGCCTTTCATTTGAAGCTCATGTAGATAATATCACCAGGATAGCATTCTTTCACCTTAGAAATATCGCCAAGATAAGAAATATATTGTCGCTAAACGATGCAGAAAAACTAGTTCATGCTTTTATCACCTCTAGGTTGGACTATTGTAATGCCTTACTGTCTGGTTGTTCAGTTAGGTGCATAAACAAGCTTCAGCTAGTCAAGAATGCAGCAGTGAAAGTCCTGGTATGGTGAACTGGTATGTTTAGATGCTGTCTTCCTCACTCTCATTTGATCACTCAGGTTTGTTGACGGTGAGGTGATTGTTTGCTTTAAACCTCAGTTCCTCCTCATGTTTGTGTTTCCTTCTGGCTCTCCCTTTTAGTTATGATGTCATAGTTAGTCCTGCCGGAGTCCCTGCTTGCACTCTGCAGTAAATATACATTCACATTATACATTATGTGACTGTGACCATACCTAACTGCCATCTCTCCTCCTCTTCTCTTTCTCCCCCTCTTTCTCTTTCCTCTCTTCCCCTGTCTCCCCCTTTCACTCTTTCTCTCTCTCTCTCTGTCGAGCTACACATGTGGTTCCTGAGCTGCCAGTGATCCAGACTCCCTCTGTCCTCCGGACATGTCTGATCCATCCTGGTGCCCGGTTTCTGGTTGGAGGTCTCATCGCATGGATGCCCCGTGTGTCTCTTTAGGATGCGTCTGGTGTCTGGGGATGATTCTATTTACTTAGAAGACGGTTCTGGCCTCGACTGGTGTTGTCAGCTGTTTCTCTGAGGACTTGACAATTCGATAGTACAGGACTGGAACTTTCTACAAGTCTATCTGAGTCTCCAATAACTACTGGACTCCATTTTAACATCAATTAACATCAACTATTATAGCTGAACTGCCGGCCACCTAACACACTGTATAAATGCAGATCATTTCCTGCTGTTTCCTGCTGTTTCACCCAGATGAGGATGGGTTCCCTGTTGAGTCTGGTTCCTCTCAAGGTTTCTTCCTATTACCGTCTCAGGGAGTTTTTCCTTGCCACTGTCGCCCTCGGCTTGCTCACCAGGGACTATCTGAACATTTTGATTCATACACATTCACATTCCATACAAACTTAAATAATTCTTTTGATTGTGTAAAGCTGTTTTGAGACAATGTCAATTGTTAAAAGCGCTATACAAATAAAATTGAATTGAACTTACACCATGGGCAATCTGGGAACGCCAGTTAGCCTAATCTGCATGTCTTTGGAGTGCTGGATGAAACTGGAGGACCCAGAGGAAACCCA
The DNA here is from genome assembly GCA_030522415.1 of Channallabes apus. NCBI lineage: Eukaryota > Metazoa > Chordata > Actinopteri > Siluriformes > Clariidae > Channallabes > Channallabes apus. Next base: position 49,438,864 of record CM060109.1, read on the forward strand.
GCAAGGACAGGGGAGAACATGCAAACTCCACACACACAGACCCTGAGGGGGGGGGGGACTCGAACCGGGACCCTGGAGGTGCAAGGCAACAGTGCTAACCACTACACCACTGTGCTGCCGATCTGTGCTACTACAACAAGAGATATTTACTACTTTTACCGTCTCAGGGACAATTTATTATCCCACTGACTGGGTTCAGCTCCGTGTACGGGTCACGGCGTGTCACAGTGTGTTGCATTGTGTTGTGCTGTTACTCTTCTATGCACTTCATGTCGTCTTTTCTTGTCTTTATGTATAGTTCTTAGATAGTTTTGATAATTTATGTTATATGTATGTAGCACCTTGATCCTGGAGGAATGAAATGACAATAAAAGCCTACTTGACTTGAGTTGATGTGAAAGTAAATCCTGTGACATCACTCATTAAAGAAAACGCTGGTGTGCGACTGCAGCCCTGAGCTACAGCACTGAGTCTCCATGATGTAAATATAAATATATATATTTCCATGAAATGCTCGTGTGCTGAATGGAATAATGACACCTTCCCGAAGAGCTGAAGTCTGAAATCCATTTCACCCGTACAAACGCTGTTCTGAACCAAAATGGCCAGTGTGTCATGGTTTATTGATCTCCGTGTTCAAACCACATGCCGTTGCATAAGGCCGAGCCTGACACACACACACACACACACACACACGCTGGAGCGTGGTCGGCGTCCGTCACGCTATTGATTTTCCACGGTTCCTGAACCTCTCTAATGAGACAGCGTCTTATCTGTCTGTGCAGAGGAAGACATCCGGTTTATAAAGGAGGTTAAAAAATGGAGCGAGGGTGAAAGTTTAAATGCCGGATGAATGTGTGATCGGAAGGATTGATTCTTTTAGTGTCAACTGTCACATGAAGAAGAATATTTATAAATAGACACGTATTGAGCAAGACACTCACACACTCACACACACCACAGAGTCAGATCTCAGGCAGATCTCAGGGGTGGTGAGGTTCTGATCCGGTTCTACACACACCTCACCTGTGGAGTGTGATGGTACGGGTTTCCACACTTGAGCACCTCCTGCCTCAGAGAAGTTCACTTGATGGGGTTTGAGCCTTAGGCTGCTTTTTCTGATGGTATTGGTACCCACCAGGTTAGTGAGGTCGGGTGTGAGGATGTGAATATTAACCCGAGTAAATTAATAGAAAAAAGTAGTGAGAAAGGAAAGAGAAAACTTATCTTCATAAATAATAGACAGGTTTAGTTTGTACATTGGTCTAGAACTCAGAGCTCTGTCAGTGATCTCTTTACGTCTCCTACACTGGAGGACCAGAAACCCCTCTCAGATAATTGTCCATACGTCTGTCCATCTGTCTCTCCAGCCAGATTTTGTCTCCCAGCCGCACAAAACTGTCTGTCTAGACTTTACTGAATCTGAAAGCTAAAGTGAAATCTGAAGTGAAATCTAACAATCCTAATAATCTACTTTAAAATAATCTACTTTATAATAATCTACTTTATAATAATCTACTGTATAATAATCTACTAATGCGCTACTGTCTCAAAGTAAACAAACACCTGCAGCAATAGATATTAATTAGAAAAGATAAAGTGAATATTTTGACTGGGATTAGTTGATATTTTCACTTTGTCTGAAATAACAGCGCTGAAGTGGTTATAAGTGAATTTTAACACACTGGAGTCATTTTAAGACAAAACTTCATCTTTATCTGATCTACTTTTTCCATTTCTCATCTGTGATTCTCTCTCCGATTACCGAACAGGGAGTGTATTTGTCTGAGCACCAAAGAAGGACAACTTAGTGTAAACAAGGCGTCAGATACTCAACCTTACAGAATGTCATTTCTGTCTATTAATAAGTTAGACAGAGAGTTCTGCTGTACAGAAAGACACACAGACACGGACGTGGACTTCAACCTCAAATAATATTAATAATAATAATAATAATAGGCGGCGCAGTGGTGTAGTGGTTAGCACTGTCGCCTTGCACCTCCAGGGTCCGGGTTCGATTCCCCGGCCAGGCTTGATTCCCGTCTCTGTGTGCATGGAGTTTGCTTGTTCTCCCCGTACTTGGTGGGTTTCCTCCAAAGATATGCAGGTTAGGCTAATTGGCATTCCCAAATTGCCCGTAGTGTGTGTGTGTGTATGTGTGTGTGCCGTGCAATGGATTGGCACCCTGTCCAGGGTGTACCCCGCCTAGTGCCCGAAGTCTCCTGGGATAGGCTCCAGGTCCCCCGCGACCCTGAACACAGGATTAAGTGGTATAGAAAATGAATAAATAATAATAACAACAATAATAATTACATTAATGTAATCAATGTAATGTAATGTAATCAAAGATCACCGTCAGTGATGCGTACTTCAGTTAGTTTTTAATAAACATTGTAGTAGTTAATAAACATTGTAATTTTTCCTTAACTTTGTTGACATTAAATGTTTGACTTGAACTTGTGAATGTGTAACTTTTCATTGTTAGTCAAAAATGTTTAATCAAATAAAACAATATTTATTTTTAGATAATTGTTCGTCAGCACAGAAAGATCGCTGTGGTTAATTACTTTCCGATAAAATCCCACTGAACGTGAGCAGCACGGAGCGCGACACTGATGAACTGCTTCTCACGCACCATTAGGGTCAGAGTAATCGTAGATCCAACCATCCAGTGGTGAATCCATGATTGCTTAGTGTCACTACCAATGTGAGAGTGTGTGTGAGCTCACGTCTTCCCTCTGCCACTGTGGAGCTCGTGTGTTCAATCAGGCCTATATGGTCGAGTGGCCAGACAGAAGCCACTCATTAGTAAAAGGCACATGGCAGCCCGTCTGGAGTTTGCCAAAAGGCACCTGAAGGACTCTCAGACCATGAGAAACAACATTCTCAGGTCTGATGAGACTCTCTGGCCGCTCTACCATATAGGCCTGATTGGTGGATTGCTGCAGAGATGGTTGTACTTCTGGAAGATTCTCCTCTCTCCACAGTGGACCTCTGGAGCTCTGACAGAGTGACCATCAGGTTCTTGGTTGCTCAGTTTAGATGGTTGGCCAGCTTTAGGAAGAGTGGTGGTGGTTTGGAACTTCTTCCACTTACGGATGATGGAGGCCCCTGGGCTCATTGGGACCTTCAAAGCAGCAGAAATTTTTTTGTAACCTTCCCCAGATTTGTGCCTCGAGACAATCCTGTCCCGGAGGTCTACAGACGATTCCTTTGACCTGAGACCTTATATAGACAGGTGTGTGCCTTTCCGAATCATGTCCAATCAACTGAATTAAGATTACACAAACACACACACACACACACACACATTCTTGACTTTACAGCCCCCCTCCCACCCCCTCCTCCTCCTCTCGGCTTCACACACACACATATACACACACTCTCAGCCTTACACAGAAACTCTGTCGCGATTCTTTTCAGAGGTAAAGTGCAGGTTCATTTCCTTTAGTATTGCTCATGCGAGTGTGATTAGCGATGTTCCTTGCTAATTTTCCCGATAAAACAGTCTCTCCGTTAATGTGTAATGCGTTAAACAGACACACACACACACACACACACACACACAAACACACACACACACACACACACAGCGCCTGCGTGCACATACGGAAACCCTTATCTGTTTGGATTTATTTATTATCTTTTTTAAAGGTAAAGTGCAGGTTAATTTGTTGTATTTTTACTTCATATTTTGTATGAATTATTCTCATGTATTTATTTTTTGAGCTGAAAAAAAAAACCCCGAACGAATTATGCTCGTAATTCGAGGTTACAATGTATATACTGTATATATACAGATATCTTCTTCTTCTTTGTCTTTCGGCTGTTCCCTTTCAGGGGTCGCCACAGCGAATCATCTGCCTCCATCTAATCCTATCCTCTGCATCCTCTTCTCTCACACCAACTAACTTCATGTCCTCTCTCACGGCATCCATAAATCTCCTCTTTGGTCTTCCTCTAGACCTCTTGCCTGGCAGTTCCAACCTCAGCATCCTTCTACCGATATATTCACAATCTCTCCTCTGAACATGTCCAAACCACCTCAATCTGGCCTCTCTGACTTTATCTCCAAAACATCTAACATGGGTTGTCCCTCTGATGAACTGATTCTTGATCCTATCCATCCTTGTCACTCCCAAAGAGAACCTCAACATCTTCAGCTCTGCTACCTCTAGCTCTGCCTCCTGTCTTTTCTTCAGTGCCACTGTCTCTAAGCCGTAGAGCATTGCTGGTCTCACCACTGTCCTGTACACCTTTCCTTTCATTCTCGCTGATACTCTTTTATTGCACAACACACCTGACACTTTTCTCCACCCATTCCAACCTGCTTGTACCCGCCTCTTCACCTCCTTTGAACACTCTCCGTTGCTCTCGACCGTTGACCCTAAGTACTTAAAATCCTGCACCTTCTTTACCTCTGCTCCCTGTAGCCTCACTGTTCCTCTTGGGTCCCTCTCATTCACACACATGTATTCCGTCTTGCTGCGGCTAACCTTCATTCCTCTGCTTTCCAGAGAGTACCTCCACCTCTCCAAATTTTCTTCCACCTGTTCCCTGCTCTCGCTACAAAGCACAATGTCATCTGCAAACATCATAGACCATGGAGACTCCTGTCTAACTTCATCTGTCATCCTGTCCATCACTAGAGCAAACAAAAAGGGGCTTAGAGCAGATCCTTGATGCAGACCCACCTCCACCTTGAACTCTTCTGTCACACCTACAGCACATCTCACCACTGTCTTACAACTCTCATACATGTCCTGCACCACTCTAACATACTTCTCTGCCACTCCAGACTTCCTCATACAACACCACAGCTCCTCTCTCGGCACCCTGTCGTACGCTTTCTCTAAATCTACAAAGACACAATGCAACTCTTTATTACCTTCTCTGTACTTCTCCATCAGCATCCTCAAAGCAAATACTGCATCTGATGTACTCTTTCTAGGCATAAAACCATATTGCTGCTCACAAATTCTCACCTCTGCCCTTAACCTAGCTTCCAATACTCTTTCCCACAGCTTCATTGTATGGCTCATTAGCTTTATACCTCTGTAATTGCCACAGCTCTGCACATCTCCCTTGTTCTTAAAAATCAGCACCAATACACTTCTCCTCCATTCCTCTGGAATCCTCTCACTCTCCAAGATATACATATATAATTTTTTTTTTCATGTTGTCATTATGGGGTGAATTTTATAATATACAGTATATATATATATACAGTGGTGTGAAAAACTATTTGCCCCCCTCCTGATTTCTTATTCTTTTGCATGTTTGTCACACAAAACGTTTCTGATCATCAAACACATTTAACTATTAGTCAAAGATAACACAAGTAAACACAAAATGCAGTTTTTAAATGAGGGGTTTTATTATTTAGGGAGAAAAAAAATCCAAACCTACATGGCCCTGTGTGAAAAAGTAATTGCCCCCGGAACCTAATAACTGGTTGGGCCACCCTTAGCAGCAATAACTGCAATCAAGCGTTTGCGATAACTTGCAATGAGTCTTTTACTTGAATACGAGTCTTTTAAAAAAAAACAAAGAACAAAAACAAAGCTGGAGACAGACTGATGAAGTATAATGTTGGACATTAGTTAAATCCAGGCCTCAGAGAATTCAAGCTGCTATAAAAGCCAGAAGTGCTGCAACAAAGTACAAGTAGTGTTTTTATTTGGTGATTCCATATTTTGTTCCTCTGTTTGAGTTGGCAAAACAGTTGTTATTGACTATAGTTATCTTTCTTTGTTTTAAAAAAAATGTTTTATACAGCCAGAAGTTTGGATTGTTGAGTGAAAATAGTTTTGTGGCATGTATGTGCTTGTTTTTTTTTCTACACAATTAAACATTTGAATGAACATCTTCTGAGAGGGTGATTCCATCATTTTTGCCAGGGGTTGTATAGACATATCATATATACAGATATAGATAAATATATAGATATACACTCACCTAAGGGATTATTAGGAACACCACACTAATATAATGTTTGACCCCCTTTCGCCTTCAGAACTGCCTTAATTCTACGTGGCGTTGATTCAACAAGGTGCTGAAAGCATTCTTTAGAAATGTTGGTCCATATTGACAGGAGAGCATTTTGCAGTTGATGGAGATTTGTGGGATGCACATCCAGGGCATGAAGCTCCCATTCCACCACATCCCAAAGATGCTCTATTGGGTTGAGATCTGGAGACTGTGGAGGACATTTTAGTACAGTGAACTCATTGTCATGTTCAAGAAACCAATTTGAAATGATTGGAGCTTTGTGGCATGGTGCATTATCCTGCTGGAAGTAGCCATCAGAGGATGGGTACATGGTGGTCATAAAGGGATGGACATGGTCAGAAACAATGCTCAGGTACGCTGCCCAAATGGCACTAAAGTGTGCCAAGAAAACATCCCCCACACCATTACACCACCACCACCAGCCTGCACAGTGGTAACAAGGCATGATGGATCCATGTTCTCATTCTGTTTACAATTTGAACGTCTCAACAGAAATCGAGACTCATCAGACCAGGCAACATTTTTCCAGTCTTCAACTGTCCAATTTTGGTGAGCTGGTGCAAATTGTAGCCTCTTTTTCCTATTAGTAGTGGAGATGAGTGGTACCCGGTGGGGTCTTCTGCTGTTGTATCCCATCCGCCTCAAGGTTGTGCGTGTTGTGGCTTCACAAATGCTCTGCTGCAGACCTCGGTTGTAACGAGTGGTTATTTCAGTCAAAGTTGCTCTTCTATCAGCTTGACTCAGTCGGCCCATTCTCCTCTGACCTCCAGCATCAACAAGGCATTTTCACCCACAGGACTGCCACATACTGGATGTTTTTCCCTTTTCACACCATTTTTTGTAAACCCTAGAAATGGTTGTGTGTGAAAACCCCAGTAACTGAGCAGATTGTGAAATACTCAGACCGGCCCGTCTGGCACCAACAACCATGCCACGCCCAAAACTGCTTAAATCACCTTTCTGTCCCATTCTGACATTCAGTTTGGAGTTCAGGAGATTGTCTTGACCAGGACCACACCCCTAAATGCAGTGAAGCAACTGCCAGATATATATACTGCATCAGTTCCAGTCGATCCTCTACCTGTAATTAGTTCAGACTAATCAGTAGTCATTAAGTCACTTTATTAATATTTAAATTAGTTCTAGATGGATCTGTACCTTTTTAAGGATCTGCTGGAGACAGATGGACGGAGACAGACAGATGTTATTTTATACAGATGTTTTCTCATCGTGTGAGTCTGTCGCTCTTAAATACACATCATTTATCAAATCCTCCGTCTGAAGCTGTATCTGCCTGAGAAACACGTTCCCCCTCGAGGACTGTGCCTTGGATGGGATTAAATCTCTGTGTTTAATAAATCGCGCGTTATAAACATGATGTAAAGAGATGCGTCATGACAAGCTGAATACGCTGCGTCAATAAATACATTCTAAAAGCTCTAAAAGCATAAAGCCGGTTATTTCCAGTTACAGCACTCGTCGTTGATCAAAAGCAGCGTTTTCTTATTGACTGGAAGCAGCAGGGACGCTAAGTAAAGCACAGGCAGGACCGCGTGTTAGCTGTGACACACGCGCACGTCAATACCGTCGTCTCTTTACATCTGGTGGCCCGGAGAGAAAATGAAATGACTCGGTGTCCGCTCCGAATCCTGACCTCACCGAGGTTCTCCACAAAGCCAAAGCCTCAGAGATATCGACCTCTTTGACCTGGCTTTTCATTGTCCTTGTGGTCATGTGATTTATCCATCAGAGGATGAGATCTGATTCAGTGATGGATGCTCTGACCCTGGTGTGTCCCGCCATATCCTGTTCCCCCCCAGAGCATTCAGTGTAATACAGATATCTAGAAGAAGTGGATATTAATCACTAAAGTGAATCTGCACACACACACACACACACACACACACACACACACACACACACACGGGGGTCGTCTGGAGTCTGAAACAGGAAGAGTTAACATTTAAGTGTTTGTGTCTGTGTGTGTGTTTTGACCTTGTGAGGACCAGGGGTTATCTATCTAGTATCGAGTGTGTCTGTGTAATAAGTGTGTGTGTGTGTGTGTGTGAGTGTGTGTGTGTGTGTGTGTGTGTGTGTGTGTGTGGCCTTCAGGGAGTCATTCATATTTGTTTCATTTCCTCCTCCTCCTGGTTGCTGTGGAAACACAGTGCTCTTCATATCTACCACCTTAAAGTCATCTCTTCATCCCACACACACACACACACACACACACACACACACACACACACACACACACACACACACACTATTAAGGTTATGTGTCAAATATACCAGCAGATATATGTATACATGTACAGTACAGTATATATAGGTGTGTACAGTATATAGAAACCGCTCACACACACACACACACACACACACACACACACACACACACCTGAACACATGATGAAGCTACTGTATGTAAGAGTACATGTACACAGCAGGAGGAGAGCGCCCTCTACAGGACAAACACGTCACAGCCTTCCTCTCACATTTAAAATAAACTAGGTCATGATGATGATGATGATGTAACAGTGGGAGGCGGAGCTACACCTCAGTGCCTCAGACGGGAAAGCTGTCACTCATCCTGCATCCTGTTTCAGTCTGAGTGAAGGTTTTGGTAAAGTTGTATATACGAATGTTTTTATGCTGAAACAAGCGGCTCGCGTGCTCCCGAGTGCTGAAAATGACTGAAGAGCGCCCCCTAGGGGGAGCATGTGCTAACTCTTCCACAGTAGCTCCACTTTTTTTAAGGTGCCATTACTTTTGTCCTGGTTTGAAAGCTACAGTTTGGATTGTGAGTGCTTGTGGACTGTTACAGGATTTGATGGACCACACACTGATCAGGGAAACACTCTCATGTATGAATTTATTCCCACTGTACGGCCGTGGTAGGACCTCCGGTCAGCACTCACACACTCATTTACACACACTATGGAATATTTGGGAACGACAGTGAGAATAATCTGCATGTCTTGACACTGTGGGAGGAAACTGGAGAACCTGGAGGAAACCCACCATGCACGGGGAGAACATGTACACTCCACACACACACAGACCCGAGGTGAGAATCTAACCGGACTCTGGAAGTGTGAGGTGTCAATGCTAACCACGACACCACCAGCTATGTAGCTGCTACAACTGCTAGCGCCCCCTACCTGCCAGTGTGAACATATGAGCTTTAAGCGTTTAAAGTCGATTGTATCGAGCCTTCACACCGGCCGGGTCAGGAGCCGAGCGAGTAAAACTGATAACTGGGGCCAGGGGTAGCTCAGTGGTTAAGGCATTGGACTACGGTTCGGAAGATCCCAGGTTAAAATCCCACAACCACCAAGTTGCCACTGTTGGGCCCTTGAGCAAGGCCCTTAACCCTCAATTGCTCAGATGTGTAATGAGATAAAAAAAAATTTAGGTTGCTCTGGATAAGAGCGTCTGCCAAATGCCTAAATGTAAATATAAATGTAAATGATAAAGAGTTACGCGGGGATCGAGGCGTTTCATCTGGTTGCCATGGTGAGTAACGAAGAGCCGCAGCCTCGGGCTGTTCCTCTCTCTGCTCCTCAATCTGTCGATCAGCACTGCTGAGTGATACTCAGAGTCCTTAATGAGACTCGACTCTTTGATTCAAAGTAATCCACTTCACATGGTGCTGTTAAATCTGTGAATTGGCTGGTGATCAGCCCCACCCCCTGCCTCCGCCCCTGCCCCGCCCCCTGCCCCCGCCACTGTTCTGTTCTTACTGCACCTCTTCATCATGTCTCACTCACTCACTGTGTTTTCATTTTTTAACATAAAGACAAAACACACAAAGCAATAACAAATCCTAAACACCGGCATTCGTGTAAATCTTGTATCTCGTCTCCTACACACACACACACACACACACACACACACACACACACACACACACACAAGTCATTTATAGCCCGATGTAGGGCTGTAAACATTGTTTCCATGGTAACGAGGTGGAGGAATCCTGGATAAGAGGATTGGAGCCTCTCACCGTGGACGAGTTATAAAATGTGTCTCGTAGAAATCAGGAGTGTGTATCGGGTCTCTGCATTACCTTTTATTAATGCAAACTGCAAATGGAGTGTGTTAGAATTGTGTGTGTATGTGTGTGTGTGTGTGTGTGTGTGAGCATTTCTATGAAATACGCAATGACATAACAACTAAACATCTCTAAACGTTGGTGTGGATCAAATGTCCCCAAAAGGACAGAGTTCTCCCCGTGGGGATGTTCGGTTTGCCACTATGGAGAAAACGGCCTTTTACAGTTTAAGATAAACAAACAAACAAACAAACAAATACATCCTTAATAAAGCTTGCAAGGTTGGGTTCAGGTGCAGCGCAGCATTAATTACCATCGTACATGAATATGACTGTGTGTGTGTCTGTGTGTCTGTGTGTGTGTGTGTGTGTGTGTGTGTGTGTGCTCATCACCCCTTTGATTTAGCACGATGATGCCCCTCTGTGGTTAAACTTAAACACCACAGCAGTAACTGTGTGTGTGTGTGTGTGTGTGTGTGTGTGTGTGTGTGTGTGTGTGAACTGAAGCTGTTAATACATGTGCCTGAGTGATAATCCTGCCCTAATTGCCCCTGACATGCCCTTCACATGTGGCGTGGTGGCTGTGGAACCCGAGACCAGACGGCACCACCCTGAGGTATTATTACCAATATCACCAATTTCCAACACTATAATCATATTTCTGCATATAAAAACAATCAAAACATTTAGAAAAGACGTGTAAACGAAGTAAAATATGAAATAAACAGACATTAAACCTCAATTAACCTTAATTTAAGATTCCTCTCGGCTGGAAACTGGAACTGAAAGCGGCTCCTTTTCTTCTTGATATCGTCCTTGATAACATTCCGGGGACCCCATGGTGCTACGTCTTCACTTGGCTTTACACTGATGCAGACACTATTTGAGCGGCTCTCGGACGTACAGTACGCGCAGCTTAGCGCTCGGTTTGGATCTGTTTGATCGCGCGTATGTAGACAATGCTGCGTATGCCGAGGCTAATTTCTTTCATAACTCCAGGCCTTAAAACAAATGATTGGCGGAGTGCCGAGAGAGGAGCTGTGGTGTTGTATGAGGAAGTCTGGAGTGGCAGAGAAGTATGTTAGAGTGGTGCAGGACATGTATGAGATTTGTAAGACGGTGGTGAGATGTGCTGCAGGTGTGACAGAAGAGTTCAAGGTGGAGGTGGGTCTGCATCAAGGATCGGCTCTAAGCCCCTTTTTGTTTGCTCTAGTGATGGACAGGATGACAGATGAAGTTAGACAGGAGTCTCCATGGTCTATGATGTTTGCAGATGACATTGTGCTTTGTAGTGAGAGCTGGGAACAGGTGGAAGAAAATTTGGAGAGGTGGAGGTACGCTCTGGAAAGCAGAGGAATGAAGGTTAGCCACAGCAAGACGGAATACATGTGTGTGAATGAGAGGGACCCAAGAGGAACAGTGAGGCTACAGGGAGCAGAGGTAAAGAAGGTGCAGGATTTTAAGTACTTAGGGTCAACGGTCGAGAGCAACGGAGAGTGTTCAAAGGATGTGAAGAGACGAGTACAGGCAGGTTGGAATGGGTGGAGAAAAGTGTCAGGTGTGTTGTGCGATAAAAGAGCATCAGCGAGAATGAAAGGAAAGGTGTACAGGACAGTGGTGAGACCAGCAATGCTCTACGGCTTAGAGACAGTGGCACTGAAAAAAAGACAGGAGGCAGAGCTAGAGGTAGCAGAGCTGAAGATGTTGAGGTTCTCCTTGGGAGCGACAAGGATGGATAGGATCAAGAATCAGTTCATCAGAGGGACAACCCATGTGAGATGTTTTGGAGATAAAGTCAGAGAGGCCAGATTGAGGTGGTTTGGAGATGTTCAGAGGAGAGATGGTGAATATATCGGTAGAAGGATGCTGAGGTTGGAACTGCCAGGCAGGAGGTCTAGAGGAAGACCAAAGAGGAGATTTATGGATGCAGTGAGAGAGGACATGAAGTTAGTTGGTGTGAGAGAAGAGGATGCAGAGGATAGGGTTAGATGGAGGCAGATGATTCGCTGTGGCGACCCCTGAAAGGGAACAGCCGAAAGACAAAGAAGAAGAAGAATACGCTTAATACATTTAATACTTCACTCTGCTGCTCTGTGATGGAGACACCAGTCCTGTCTAACTCAAACCCTAACTAACTCAAACTCCTGCTAGAATATACACAAGTTGATATAAATGCTGCCCTCTGGTGGTGATTCTTTATATTACTCGCACTCACATTTATTTTCAATCCATCCCAGGGCACACACACACACACACACACACAATCCGGCCAATTTGTCTTTGGGCTGTGGGAGAAGACCAGAGAACCCAGAGGAAACCCACCAAGCACAGGGAGAACTGGTTTACACACAGCCTCGAGGTAAAATGTCATAGCGAAGGGCCCTGATTTTACATCTGTGTGTTTAATTTATTAATTTATTCATAAATGTGCTAAAATGTGTGTTGTCATTGTGGAGTAAAGAATAATTAATTTTATCACCATATAATAACAACATTGTAAAAACTGAAGTGTTCTGAATAACTTCTGAATGCACAATATAAAGTTTATTTTTTCATTGTTTCTCATTATACTTGCATTACTCCTGATTTTAACGTTGTGTTTAGCAGACAGAGTCCCCGGATGTGTTGAGTGCAGCACTAAGCTGCTAATTTGACCCTTTTTGAAACATCAACCTTTTTTGGCCAGACAGCGGATTTATTAGTTCAGTCTGTATCGACTTTTTGTTTTGTTCCCTCTGTTCTTGTGAAATCTCTATTTGTCATTTATACCCTTTATGTTTAAACCTGTCTAGTAAAATAAATATATTACATTATCTGTATGAACTGGTATAGATTTTTAAAAAAGTATTTCTAGTTTGTACATGTGGTATAGGCAAGATAATGTGTGTGACAAGAAGTAAAATAGTATTGGAAGTATTTGGATGATGAAACAAGATGAGGTTCTGGGAGAAGTCTGGGCCAGATCAGGTCCAATGTGGTTTTGCGCAGCTCTTAGTCCAGTACAGTCCTGTTTTACAGCATTAGAGGCGACAGTTTAATTATCAGGATATGCAGCATAGATTTAAAATTCTTTTACTTTTTACTCAAGTTAAAGTCCTAAAGATGATTTCACATCACATAAATGCACTATTAAATTATCACCTTTCTAGTTAGGATGGTATAGTGTGAACAGGTGTCAATTCAATTCAGTTTTATTTGTATAGCGCTTTTAACAATCGTCATTGTCGCAAAACAGCTTTACACAATCAAAAGAATTATTTAAGTTTGTATGGAATGTGAATGTGTATGAATCAAAATGTTCAGATATTCCCTGGTGAGCAAGCCCGAGGGCGACAGTGGCAAGGAAAAACTCCCTGAGATGGTAATAGGAAGAAACCTTGAGAGGAACCAGACTCGACAGGGAACCCATCCTCATCTGGGTGAAACAGATAGCAGGAAATGATCTGCATTTATACAGTGTTAAGTGTTAGGTTCAGCTATAATAGTTGATGTTAATTGATGTTATAATAGTTGATGTAAAATGGAGTCCAGTAGTTATTGGAGACTCAGGTAGACTTGTAGAAAGTTCCAGTCCTGAACTATCGAACTGTCAAATCCTCAGAGAAACAGCTGACAACACCAGTCGAGGCCAGAACCATCTTCATGGTAGAGTGAAACCGTCCCCAGACACCAGACGCGTCCCAAAGAGACACACGGGGCATCCATGTGACGAGACCTCCAACCAGAAGCACCAGGATGGGTCAGAAGGTCCGGAGGGCAGAGGGAGTCTGGATCACTGATCACAAATGATCACAAACAAATCCTTCTGGTCTTTACAAAGTCACTAAATGCTGGTGGAGAGAAACTTAGAGCTTGAAATCTCCTCCAGTACAGAGTTTCACACACAACACACACAGCCAACTGAACATCTCACCCAAGATTAACACCACAGCGCTAACAAGTACAAATACAGTAAAGACATCAACTTCATAGTCTCACTTTATTTATAATAATTACATTAGAAAATTTAATAATCTATTTCAGATCTAAACTTGTACATCAAAAACAGACTTATGATTTTAATTTCATTCTGTGGTTTATTTGGTTTTGAAGCCCTGAACTGAACATTGAGAGGAAAAGTGTTCTGTAGTTATTAAAACTTAATATCACAGTGTTTATATTTAATATCTCTTTATTTCTACACAGTAGGTCATTATTTTACCCCAAAATACATTTATTTTAATTTAATAACTTGAAACTCTTTTCATAATGAACTATTCAGTGTTTTTAAACAAACTTTAATAAAGAATATGAATCTTTAATGTGCAGTATTTCATTAATGAACTCTAACTGATCTGATTGACACTTACAGAGCACTGAAGTGGGAGGAGCTTTACAGGAGATTCTGTACCAGCAACACATAGGAATGGCAGTAATGTGTCAGTAAATGTGTGTGTGAAAGTGTGTGTGTGTGTGTTAGTGAGAGGGTCGGAGAATGACAGTTTTCCTCCGTCCCAGTCCAGCTTCACTCTGATCCTCTGGAGTTTCTGTGACACTGAGAGGCGAGAGTGTGTGTGTGGTGAAGAACCTGCGTAATATTCACCTTTATAATACAACACACACCAGATTCCACTACTGGAGAATACACGTCCCTTCCTCTGAGCAGATTCTGTCATCACACCCACAAACCACCATGTACAGTCTCCAACTTCAACATCCCAGCAGTGAGTCCCTGAGTTAAAGCCCTCAGAGCCCAGAATACAGAAATAATCATCAAATCTCTCTGGATTATCAGGAAGTTTCGGTTTCTCATCACTGAGTCTCACACGGGTCAGATCATCAGATACACTGAGTTCAGGATGAGCAGTGTTGGGGTCCAGAGTTACAGGTGCTGAAAACACACACACACACACACACAGACACACACACATACACACACACACACACACACGCACACACACCACACACACACACCACACACACCACACACACACAAACACACACACACACAGTTTGTTTCAGTAGGGCTAGGATAACTTAAACATTATGTTAGCATGACACTAGCTTCAGCAATTAAATCCTTTCATAATAAAAGTCCGCTTTACATGAGTTCAAAATCTGAATACATCTGTACATAATAATAATAATAATAATAATAATAATAATAATAACAACTTGTGGATGTATTACACAAATGGAACGTTTTTATAATAACACTCATATTTGCCTAAACAAAAGAAATAAACTTAACATGTATAACATAAACACACGACTCACATCCTGTTTCAGTTACAAATTTAAACAATATTTTAAAAGAATTATTTATACAAATGCAGCTCAAATATTTAACCCTCAGCAATCAAAGTTTTCAAAATAAAACTTTTCAGATCATCATCATCATTATAAATACCACACACACACACACACACACACACACACACACACACACACACACACACACACACAAAGATAAAACTAAGTCTTACTGTATTGGACAGTGTGCTGCATCTTCTCCCAGACTCTGAACTTCAGGTTGTCCAGATGTTTGGCCACATGGATCAGTGCTCCTGAAAGCTCCTCTGGATGCTGCAGTGTGCTCTGGGCTCTGCAAGAACATTCAGGAGTCAGTGTTGCTGTGGGTTTGGATTCAGAAACACAGAGAACGAGAGAGACAGGAAGCACATCACTCACCTTCTCACTGTGGTCTTGTAGTTCTGTAACACAACAAAGCAAACATCAGGGGATATGATTTACATTTTTACACTGAAATGTGACGTTTCTGATGATGGACAGAAGTTTGACTTTCTCACAGTATAAATACTGACTAAATGATCCTCACTTGTAAGAACGAGACGTCTTCAGCTCTCATCTCCTCTTCTGTGGCTCTGATTGTGTCTGAAAGAGATGATATGTCTCTGCTCAGCTTCTCAATCTTCTCCTTCATCATCTGACTCTTCTGCTCCTCTTCCTCTCTCAGTGCAGTGATCCTGGCTGCCTCTTCATCTCGTAGAAACTGGTGAAGCTTCTCAAACTCCTCCTTAATCTGACGCTCTGTGTGTCGGGCCTGAATCTGCAGTCAAGAGGAAATTAAATGAAATATAACTGATTATACAATCATGCAGAATATAATTCTAATATTAAAACCATCTTATTGATTCTAACCTTTATATGTTCTGCAGTCTGACTCCAGTTCAGTTTACAGTCGTTAAAGATCTCCAGTTTCTCCTGTAGGGGCTTCAGTGCAGTTTTCAGCTCCTCCTGAAACAAATCAACACACTGCATGGAGACTCTGTGTTCAGTAATAACTGTATTCTCTCTCACAAACACTTATTAAACTGCACCTGTACAGAAGACAATGATGTCAAGTGCAGACTTATAGGATGTGGGTTTTACTAGACTGATGATGACGCAACCATGAAGAATTATTTCATTATTACATCATGTATAAAACCTTATAAAATTAATATGTAGAATAAACTTTGTTACGTGACCTCACAGGAACATGTTATTTACCTTACAGTCTGTTACTGCCTCGTCAATGGGGCGGAGTTTATGGTTGGTGTGTTTTATTGAAGTCTGACACACCACACACACCGGCTGTTGATCGTCCAGACAGAAGAGTTTGAGTTTCTCACTGTGCAGACTGCAGACTGTTTCAGACGCTGATGAAGATCTCTGACTTCTCTCCTGTAAGAAAGTCTCACACAGGTTCTTTAAAGCCAGGTTTCCGGGAGGTTCATCCATAGACGACTTCCTCCTACAAACAGGACATTCTCTGGATCCTTTGGTCTCCCAGAACTTCTGCAAACACACTTTACACACACTGTGACTGCAGTGCAGAACAACAGGATCCTTGAAGATGTCACAGCACACAGGACAGGAGAAATCCTCCTCTGAAAACTTAGAAGCCATTTTATTTAGCTGCTGTTGTTCTCTCCAGTCCGAAAGCTCAGAGTTTCACTTTCACTTTGGTAAAAAGTAATCACACCCTGATTTTAGGTTTGTTTCAGGATAAAAACACGACTTTGTAGGTTCAGTTAATAATCACTTCCTTTTACAGAGTTAAAAATGAGGCAAGAAACAAACTGAGAATAAAACTAACGTCACCAGAGCAGAACACTGCAGGCTGTTTATGAAGGACTGCAGGCGTCTCAGACTCGACACTTCCTCAATAGGAGGAGTTTTAGAGACACGTTTAACCTGTTACAGAAACAGCACACAGCTCTTATGTAAATGCGCATTAGTCAATTCTTTTATTCCTGACTTCTACAAATAACCTGAAAGATGATCATCCAGAACATGATTAAAAAGCATTAGATTAAGCTTTGGTTTAATTAGATTAAGTTCATTAGGTCGGTGAGAAACCATTTGGAAAACTGACTCTCTGATGTGGTTCTTTGTGATCATGTGCATGAGGCCTTTAAATGTCGAACCCATCCAGCTAGGGTTTGTTTTTAGCCTAGCACAGACTCCCGCCCGCTTGCCGCGCTTCCGCTTCCTCGTGCACCGCTTCTGATGTGCCCGCCTCTGGCATCAGGCAATGCCGAGGCTTCAAGGCTGGTTCACGCAGCAAGCCGAGGTCACGTAGTTTTCCTGCAGCTCATCGTGGATGTCGATAACCAGGTTATTAAGGTTGAAAAGTGTCTGGCTGTTGTATGTACGGACACCAGTTGCGACGATATCCATACACAGGGTAAAATAAATGCGCTACACACAAAATGTAAACAACGTAGCACCATTTTGGCTCCGGAGCGGCCGCTGCGTGCTACTGTCGCGCCGCCATCTTGGATTCCTTCCAAGATGAGGGAACGCCTCATCTTGGCGTTCCAATCCCTTCCAAGATTCCAAGCCGAACGGGACCACTAGGTACTCGTGACCGGTAGGTGTGTAAAAGGCGGTCTTCCATTCGTCGCCCTCCTGTATCCTGACAAGGATACAAGGAACGCCTACCACCTTGTCAGGATATGGGAGGGCGACGAATGGAAGACCGCTTTTTACACACCTACCGGTCACGCTGTTGCAGCTGGTGCAACAGCGCGAGTGTTGTTCCCCTGACACGCTCCTGCCGCTCCTGCACACCCAACCTGGAACTACTGTCCATCAAATGTTGTCCTTTTCACCTTCCTCGGGAGTTCACATCGGTCATAATCAGTGCCGTTTATATTCCACCTCACAAGGCCAACCTCAAGCACGCAGTGCCAAATTTTTATCCACACATCACCGTCCCCACCAGGGGCGAAAGGACACTGGACCATTGTTATACAATGGTCAAGGACGGCTACAAAGCACAATCTCGTTCCCTATTTGGGAAACCCAACCATGCCGCCATCTTCCTTATGCCAAAATACAAACAAAGGCTCAACAGGAAGTTCTGGTTCAGAGGGAGGTCGCACGCTGGATTGACCAATCGGTGGCCGCGTTACAGGATGCACTCGGTGATGCATTCTAAAATGTGTTCTGAAACAGCTCCGATGACATCAGAGTGTTTATGGAAGCGGTTGTGGGATCCAGCATGAAAACCATCTGCCAGCACTGGAAACACGTTCATCATCTCCGAGAATGATGCAAGGAGAGCCTTCAGGAGGGTGAACACCAGGAAAGCAGCAGGAGCAGACGGCATCTCAGGTTGAGTCCTCAGAGCCTGCACAGACCAGCTAGCACCTGTGTTCAGAATCGGAATTGGTTCACATTTACCTGACAGTTTAAACGTAGCCTTATAGAAAAGACCCTGTAGGTTTTCAGCTCTGGGTCAGAGGTCAATCGAATCTTTAACGATTTGGGTTAATTTGATTAACTGATACAAAATTTATAGCGTACACTTTCTATACTATCCATCCACCTTAGAGCACGATTGAGTGTATCTTACCAATCCTGTTTATCCCGCGGCCGACAAGGATAATAAAAAATCCTGGTACGTATCAATTTTGAGCAAGGTAACGTAAGATCTAGGCAAATGTTTAGACTTTAAAATACATGACCAAGACAACAGTTCTTTATAAAGAAACAAGAATTTATTGAGCTAATCTATGATGCATGAAATGACACTACTTAAACACACACACACAGACATGCACACACAAACACACAAACTTTCACCCTCTGAACTGTTTGTGTGTACTGTATGCGTGTCTGTGAAGACCTGAGAAGGTCACAAGAGCAGAGCCTTGGAAATCACGGCGTTGCTGACTGGTTGGTGCGCTGGGCTGGGATGACGTCTTCCGGGAAAGCCCTTGGCAGTGTGTTTGTTGCTGGGGGTCAGCAACAGCCAGGGGGTTGTGAAACATCTCGGGTACCTTTGTTGTAACACTGTTCCCTGAAAAGGCGGGAACGAGATGCTGCGTAAAAACGCTATGGGTACATCTTTTCGTGTTGCCGGTTGTGAAGCATGTGTCTATCAAACATGCCAAATTTTGGCTTATATAACCTCGGTCAGGTGACGTCATCTGATGAGATGCACCTGCAGGTTATAAATAGGAGTAAACCGGAAGCATTCCTCAGATTGATTTTGTCTGAAGGGACGTATGGTCACGTAGGCAGTGCGGCATTGGAGCGCAGCATCTCGTTCCCGCCTTTTCAGGAAACAGGGTTACAGCAAAGTAACCCGAGACGTTCCCTTTCAAAGGCTACACTCAATGCTGCGTGAAAACGCTATGGGAATGAGAATACCAACGCCAACGGCACTGCAAGTGTCTGGACCACAGGGATGTGTAGCGTGTGCGCACAAGGCCGAGGAGGTCTCGGAACTATATCTGGGAGGCTGACTTGAGACCCATGAGCCCGGAGTAGCATGAACATCCAGACTAAAAATCGAACAAATGTGTGCGGAGAGGACCAACCTGCCGCGTCACACACTTCCTGCAGGGGAATACCTCTTGCCAGCGCAATAGATGAGGCGATCCCCCTGGTTGAATGAGCCCTGATTCCTAGAGGCGAAGTGAGCCCATGCGCCTCTTAGGAGAGAGCAATAGCATCTCTTGCCCAGTGTGACCAGGTCTGTGTTGTGGCGGCCACCCCCCCCCCCCCCCGGTTGTGACCCCATAGCATATGAAAAGCTGCTCTGACTTACCGCCACTGGCTGTTGCGGTGGACGTAGATCTGAAGAGCATATACTGGACACAGTAAGTGAAGTCTCTCCTGCTCCAATGCTGTAAAAGACGGAGGACAGAAAGCTTCAAGAACAACAGGGTGCATGGTTGAGAATAGAATTTTCGGAAGATAGTTTGGTGAGGATGCAAAATGACCTTGACTAGCTCAGGGGCAAAGTCTGGGCAGGATGGGGATACTGACAAGACGCAGAATTCCAATCCTATTTAGAGAGGTAACGGCCATCAGAAAAACCATCTTAAGGGTGAGAAACCTGACACGCGCTGACTCTAGTGGGTCGAAAGGGGTGTCAATTAGACCTTCGAGCATGATAGATAAATCCCACGAAGGGACCGTGGCTTTAGTGGGTGGCCTCAACCGTTTAGCTCCACGAATGCAACAAGCAACTAAAGGGTGTTTTCCCACAGTAACCACATCAATCAGAACGTGACTGGCTGAACTAGCAGCTATGTACATCCTGAGAGTATTAGGGCACAAGCCCGAGGACAACTTTTCCTGCAGAAACTCCAGCACTGAAACAATTCGGCTGTGGACTGGGTCTACCTGCTTCGTCATGCACCAACTTTCAAATACATTCCATTTGAGGGCATAAGTTCTTTTAGTGGAGGGAGCCCTAGCACTTAGATTACTCTCAATTACGCTGGCTGGAAAACCAGCTTGACTTAGTTGGTCCCATTCAGGGGCCAAACGTGAAGGTTCCAAAGCTCGGACTGGGAATGAAATATTGTCCCCTGAGACAGAAGATCTCTCCTCACTGGAATCACCATGGTGAGTTGTTGAGGAAAGAAACTGGATCCGAGAACCACACTCTGGTCGGCCAACAGGGCGCTATCAATAAGAGGTGCAGACGCTGTTGACGGACCCTTGCCAAGATTCCCGGGAGTAGAGCTATCAGGAAAAACGCATAAAGGGCCACGTACGGGCCAAGATGTCCACACCCAGGGGAGCTGGAAGAGTCAGAGAGTAGCAAAGGGGACATTTGCTGTTCTTGCGAGGCTAAGGGGTCCACCTCTGCTACATGAAATCTCTCCCAGATTGACTGACTACTTCAGGGTTTCAATTCCCTGTGTGTTAGAGCTTGACTGGACAGTACAACTGCTCCCACCTTCATATGCCCTGGAATGTAAATCGCCCTGAGGGACAGGAACCTGGTGCGCTAGCTTATTTAGCGGCGCGAGCGCAGTTCGTCCTGGCGATTAATATATGAGACTGCCGTAGTGTTGTCCACCCACACTAGGACATGGTAGCCTCTCAACTGCTGGAGGAAGTGCTTTAGGGACAGAAATAGAGCCATCATTTGGAGGCAATTGATGTGCCATGCGAGAAGATGGCCTCTCCAGCTCCCTTGGGCTGGACGGTCATCAAAGACCGCACCCTAGCCCGTGAGGGAAGCGTCTGTCATTAGCATCTTGCGACGACAAGACGAACTTAGAGTGGGACCCAGAATCAAAAACCGGGGTCTGAACCACATAGGAAGGGTACGAAGCCCCTGGCATGTAACCCTTATTGGGGATTGGCCCTCGAGTGAAATCCCCTGGTTCTTAGCCACAACTTAAATGCTCTCATGTGCAGAAGGCCCAAAGGTATCACCGTGGGCACAGCTGCTATGAGAGCTAAGATCTCTGAAAGTGATGAACTGTCAATTTCTGGTCTAGCTTGATTTCCTTGATGGTGTTGAGAATGTATTCGACACGAGCGGGAGATAGCTGTGCCCGTTACGATCGAATCCCATGTGACACCCAAATATGTTGTCCTCTGAACAGGAAAGAGCACGCTTTTCGTGGGTCTCAATCCTAAGAAACAAAGATGAGCTAGGACGACATGCTGATGTCGAAATGCTAGCTACTGAGACTGGGGCAGCCAGTCATGTAATTCAAATCCGGATGCTCTGGAGTCGTAAGAGCCAGAACTACATCTACTGTATGCATTTTGTGTATGTGTGGGTGAGAGAGTTAGACCGATACTGGTAAGCTTCGACCCCGATAGCGAACCTCAGGAACCTCCTGTGTTGTGGCAATATTTCTATATGAAAGTAAGCGTCCTTCAGATCGATTGTCACAAATCAATCGCTTGGTAGGATTTGAGAGCAATAATTTGGCAGTCAACATTTTGAATCTGTATATATTTATTTTTAGATAGCGGTACAGCCTGCGAAAATTAAAAAATTGGTGGGGGGAATGTTAGACCAGTTGAAGCAGAGACTGGATGATCGTACCCCACCCCGACGTGACCTGGCAGAACTGTGTGTAGCACTTGTGGAAAAGTGGAATGCATTGCTTCAGAACAACATCATGAGGCTAGTGAGGAGCATGAGACGTCACTGTCAAGCTGTCTTTGCGGCAAATGGTGGAAACACCCGCTACTGACATTGTCCAGTACTTGGACTATTCCCCCATCCCCCCCCCCCCGTCCCCCCTCCAAAAAACAAAAAAAAAAACCTCTTCCGAGTTGTGTTTGACTAATGGCACTTAGTTATTAACCTAGTTAACCCTGTGTAAGCATCTATCCAGTGATGTAAACTTTAAAGCACTTTTTGTAAGTCGCTCTGGATAAGAGCATCTGCCAAATGCCTAAATGTAAATGTCAATTTTTGTTATTTAGGGCTATCCCTATTATTGTCTACATTTTTGGGTTAATAAATATTAAACTAATGAAAATGGTGTTTCTTCTCATACATTATTAGTAATATCAAAGGGAACTTTTACTTATTTCATTCTAATTCAGAGCAAATAGGAAAAGCACTCATGTAATTAACAATATCCCTAACATATAGTGAGTAGTGTGTATTGGGATAGCACATGGTGTTCCATGTAAATCAAATTCAAATTCAAATTTTATTTGTCACATACACAGTCATACACAGTATAATATGCCATGAAATGCTTACACGACCGCCAGTGACCTTAAAAAGAAAATAAAAGCTTGTACGTAAAATAAATAATCAATAAAAAGGAAATACTAAAGAAATAAATTTAACTAGTAAAATTAACTGTACAATAAGGGCATAATAAAATATTGCAAAATATAGAAATATAGGGGGGTATATATATATATATATATAGAATTAAAAGTGACCGTGGTTGTGCAAATATGCATGAAAGGCGACTAATGAAAGTGACATGTGCAATTGTCCAGATGTATAAATATTTAGTGCAAGTGTGTATGAATGTGTCCATGATTGTCCAGTCAGTGTTGTGAGCTTAAAAAGATGTTATTAGTCCTGTGTGGAGGTGTGATTGTGATTGAGAGACCTTATCGCCTGCGGGAAGAAGCTCCTCCTCAGCCTCTCTGTGTTGGCCTTTAGGGAGCGGAATCGCTTCCCAGACCGCAACAAAGAGAACAGTCCATTACTGGGGTGACTGAGGTCCTTCATGATCTTCCTGGCCTTAGTCCAGCACCGCTTGCTGTAGATCGAGTGCAGGTCAGGGAGCTCAGTGCGGATGATGCGCTTGGCTGATCGCACCACCCTCTGTAGAGCTCGTCTGTCCTGCATGGTGCTGTTCCCGAACCAGGTCGTGATGTTTCCCGTCAGGATGCTCTCTATGGTGCAGGAGTAGAAGTTCCTGAGCACCTTGGAGGGCAGTCTAAAGTCTCTCAAGCGTCTGAGGTGGTACAGACGCTGCCGGGCTTTTTTCACCACGGTGCTGATGTGACAGGACCATGACAGGTCCTGAGTGATGTGAACACAGAGGTATCTGAAGCTGTCCACTCTCTCCACTGGGCTCCTGTTGATGACGGTGGTCTGGTAGTTCCTCTCCTGCTTTGTACTAAAGTCCACTATCAGCTCCTTTGTCTTACTGACATTCAGGAGGAGATTATTCCTCTGGCACCAGTTCTCCAGATTTCCAATCTCCTCTAGGTAGTCCGACTCATCATTGTTGGTGGTCAGTCCGACCACGACGGTGTCGTCAGCAAACTTGATGATGGAGGTGGAGTTGGTAGTGGCCACGAAGTCGTGGGTGTACAAAGAGTACAGCAGGGGGCTCAGAACACGACCCTGGGGGGCTCCAGTGCTGAGAGTGAGTGTAGCTGAGACATGTCCGCCCATCCTTACTGCCTGTGGTCAGCCAGTCAGAAAATTGGAGATCCACTGACATATAGATGAGCTGAGTCCCAGGTGCTCCAGCTTGGTGGTGAGTGTGGAGGGAATTATGGTATTAAATGCAGAGCTGTAGTCGATGAAGAGCATTTTAACATAATTCCCTTTCCTAGTGTCCAGGTGAGTGAGTGATGTGTGGAGGAGATGAGAAATTGCATCGTCTGTGGAGTGGTTCTGACGATATGCAAACTGTAGTGGGTCCAGTGTGTCGGGTAGTGAAGAAATGATGAAGTCTCTGATAAGGCGTTCAAAGCACTTCATCACTACTGAGGTGAGGGCTACAGGGCGATAATCATTGAGGGAAGCAGGATGTGGTTTCTTCGGGACAGGAACAATGATGGACTCTTTGAAGCACGTGGGGATCACCGACTGAGATAAGGAGATGTTGAATATCTCAGTGAACACAGGTGCTAGCTGGTCTGCGCAGGCTCTGAGGATACGGCCTGACATGCCGTCTGGTCCTGCTGCTTTCCTGGTGTTCACTCTCTTGAAGGCTCTCCTCATGTCGTGCTCGGAGATGATGAGCGCGTTCCCGGTGCTGGCAGTGTCTTCCTGTCTGCAGCCGTTAGCGCCGCTAGCATTAGCGCCGTTAGCATTAGCGCCGTTAGCATTAGCATCGCTAACGTCTTTAGCTGCAGCCTCGAAGCGAGCATAGAATGTGTTGAGCTCGT
This sequence comes from Channallabes apus, assembly GCA_030522415.1. Taxonomy (NCBI): domain Eukaryota; kingdom Metazoa; phylum Chordata; class Actinopteri; order Siluriformes; family Clariidae; genus Channallabes; species Channallabes apus. The sequence continues at coordinate 49,463,782 of CM060109.1, forward strand.
CTGCCAGAGTCGCGTCCGCGTTCGTCATACCGGATGTTGGTGCTTTATAATCCGTAATTGTCACTCTGTTGAAGCTGTGACTCTAGTTTTCTCCCGTAGCGCTGCTTCGCCTCTTTCACCGCCTTCCGGACGTTGTATGACGCAGCCTTGTACGGTTCCATGTCCCTTGACGCAAGTCCCGTGTTGTAGGCAGCGGTGCGAGATCTCAGAGCGTCGCGGATGGTTTTATCCACCCATGGCTTCTGGTTGGGAAACGTTCTGATAGTCTTTTTCTCCACCGTATCGTCCACTAGCTTCCCAATAAATCCCACAACCGCTTCCGTAAACACGCTGACGTCATCATCGGAGCTGTTTCTGAACATGTCCCAGTCTGCGTCATCGAGTGCGTCCTGTAACGCGGCCACCGATTGGTCCGTCCAGCGCGCGACCTCCCTCTGAACCGGAACTTCCTGTTTCAGCCTTTGTTTATATTTTGGCATGAGGAAGATGGCGGCGTGGTCGGATTTACCAAACGCTGGACGAGATTGCACCTTGTAGCCGTCTTTGACCGTTGTATAACAATGATCTAGTGTTCTTTTGCCCCTGGTGGGGCAGGTGATATGCTGATAAAAGTTCGGCGCTGCGCGTTTAAGGTTGGCACTATTAAAATCCCCCGCCACAATGACCGCTTCGCGTCGCGTCCATTGTTCTCCCTCAGGATCTCACTCGGCCAGCTTGGATCCGGAGTTAAAAACGTCGAATTGTGAGTACATTATATACCAATAGAAACAAGAGTGTCTCTATCATATCTAATGTACTCAATGGTGGTGATTTTGCCGGTTTTAAAACACTGAAAACCAACTTAAAGAACAAAAACAAAGAAAAGGTGGTCGGAGCAGTCGTGACGGCAGCCGACCTCACCGGCGCCATCTTCAATACCTACATGTACATGTAGGGATGACCAAGTACATTTTGCTGGTACTACTTTGGGGTCACATGACCTAGAAGCTATTGAAGAAAATAGCATTTTTTTAAATAAAAAATTAAATAAAAATGAATGAAGACCTATTTTGGGATAAAATCAGTTGTACCTTTTGGGGGTCTCAGATCTGATTATTTTGGTACCAGTTTGGGGTCACCAGGTCACATGACCTAGAAGCTAATGAAGACATATTTTGGGATAAAGTCAGGTGTACCTTGTGTGGAACTTTAATGAGATTATTTTGGTACTAGTTTGGGGTCCCGTGGTTACATGACCAAAAAGCTATTGAAGAAATAGTGATTTAATAAAAAAAAAATATATATATATATATATAATATTTGCAAATTAATTCACAATACTCAATTAATCTATTAATTCAACAATTAATAATAAACAAAAGCAGTATGCATGGCATTTGTATGTTTAATAATAAATTAGAATAACTGGGTCACGTAGCCAGGTAAGTAACAAGTACTTTCACTTTTCATTTGGACAGAAATATGTCGACGGTCCCTAAAATACCTCTTCCGAATGTCTGTCGAATGTCTGAATATCAAACTAACTTCACCGCGGTTCTCAAAACGTGCATTTTTAAAGGCCAGATCTGTACTGTAATAAACTTCTGTATCAAACAGAAGCACATGTGGTATACACACTGTACATCTCTGCCTAAACCTGAGCCCCTCCCAGGTCTCTCTCTCTCTCTCTCTCTCTCTCTCTCTCTCTCTCTGTAGAATCCATTATTCCTTCCAGATGTGGCCTTTTCCGCTACTCTGTCACAATACACTCCGTCATCCCTGCAATGTGAGAGATCAGACTTGTCTCTCATTTATTAATGACTGCATCAGTCTCACTCCTGGAACATCTTTATCTTCTCATTTTTCCCTTTTTTTAACATAAACGTCTCTGTCTGACGTCTGAGTGGGTTTGAGATGGACGATGTGAGTGTGTTGTGGATTTTCACGACCCCCAGGAAATGTCCATAACAGATGTTTGTGTCGACCTCAGGGAGATCTTACCCAATGCTTGGAGACTTGGAGACACAATGCTAAGTGTTTCCTTTATTTTTTTGAGCAGTATAAAAAAGAAACAGCCTACTAACTGTGTTTATTCCTTTATACAGAGTTGAACAGTTAGCTCTGATCTCTTGTTCATGCAGTTTAAACAAGCTCGAGTTTGTGTGTATGGGGTATTTATGGTGTATCTACAGCACTGATGCCCACAGGTTTAGTGTGTTTACTAGTAAAGATCTACTTGGACTCTTTCTGCAGTCTGAGACACACTCAATGGGGCCTTGCAAAAGTATTGACACCCCTTGAACTTTTCCACATTTTGTCACGTTATAACCACAAACGTAAGTGTATTTTATTGGGATTTTCAATCAATCAATCAATCAATAAAATTTTATTTATATAGCGCCTTACAACAACCTAAAGATTCCAGTATAAAAGCAAAGACACAATAAACAGCAATCAAAATCTATCGAGTTGTGATAAAAACAACTATATAGTCAATGGCTACATATCAAAAGCTTCAACTGCGATTTAAAAACACACAACTCAGTAATGCTTCGAAGCTGTCCCGGTAGTGCGTTCCACAGCTTTGGGTCCTGGACGGCAAATGACCGGCCTCCAAACTTTTTATAATTGAACTTGGGTACGACCAACGTGGTGTATTCAGAAGAGTGCAGAGTTCTGGTTGGGTGGTAAACCATTACCAACTCCGCGAGATAGACAGGATCCAGACCATTGATGGCCTTAAATACAAACACCAGAATTTTAAACTCCACCCTAAACCGCACTGAGAGCCAGTGGAGCGAGCAGAGGACTGGACTGATATGAGATCGTTTAGAGGTATTGGAGAGGAGACGTGCTGCAGCATTTTGTACCAGTTGAAGCCGATTAAGCAGTGATTGATTACAGTTTTTCTCATTTGCTAAGACACGCTCAGTGAAACTGGGATTCACTTGATCTTCATCATCACATTCTTAGCACAGGAGAAGTCTTCTCTTTCAAATGCCTTAACACTTTTTCATTTGTTTCACACATTTTTCACACCCTTTGTGAAAACAGTCACCACAGATCTCACTGAAAGAACCCAAACTCCATTGGATTCACTGTGTTGAACAAAAGGAAAACATCTATTAACAGCTGATAGAAAGTACTTGCATAATTATGAATATCCAATGCACCTGTGTGAAACTTGTTTGCACAACTCTTCAATCAGCAATCAATCCTCATCCCTCTACAAAAGATGCCACCTGGGAAGGAGAGGAAGAGGCCAGGCAGAGGGGCCCGAGGAAGAGGAGTACGTATGCGAGGTGAAGGAGCTGCAGCAGCAAGAGGACAAAATAGAGCTCAAGTTCCAAATAAAATTCGGGCAACAATCATTGACCATGTCATCAATCATGGTTTGTCCTTTAGAGAGGCTGGACAAAGGGTCCAGCCCATTCTGAGTCGGAGCACTGTGGCATCTATTTTCTGGCTTTTTCGGAATGAGAACATGTAATTCACAGTGTTACTGTAATGTATACCACTGTGTATTTCACCTGCATTGCCCAGTTAGCAGAACAAACTGTTTCTACAGTAATGCAGATGTTTTATCAGTCCTATTTATGTGACTATCATACAGTAATGTCAATTTTGACATGATTTTTGCTTTTACTTTATAGAATCCACACATTACCACTCACATTTCTTGATGCATTGAAAGAAATACTGATTCCACCCGGAGAGAGAGGGCTGTTGAGGCCTGGCGTGACTCTGTATGTCATAATTTGGGACAATGTGGCTTTCCACCACTCACGCCTTGTGAATGAATGTGAATATATATATATATATATATATATATATATATATATATATATATATATATAATGTGAATATATATATATATATATATATATATTTTTTTTTTTTTAAAGGTATTTCCACCCATAAGTTTTCTTTGGTAGTTTTTTTTTCAGTATCCATTTGAGTTTGTAAAGTATTATATTGCATATTGATGGCTGTATTTTGGTATCCATCATGTAATGATTGATTGAAAGAATAAATTAATTTGACCACAAGTTGTGGAGTTTGATGGAAATATTTGCTTATGTTGCATGTTTTTAATGTTTTGTGAGTGTTAGAGCATTTTGCTAACAAACGGAGTCATTTTGGCCTTTGAGCTTCAGTTTATTCCTGTGTGTTAACTGTTTTGAAAATGTGATGTCAGAGTGAACAAATGTGTTTAAGCAATCGAGAAAAACTGTAAGTCCAGAGTAGAGGGCATTACAGTAGTCAATCCGCGAGCTGATGAAGGCATGGACAGCTTTTTCAAAATCAGCTCCGTACAGAAATGATTTGACCTTACTGAGGAGCCTTAGCTGGTAAAAGCTTGCCTTCACAACTGCACTTATCTGTTTTCCAAAATGCATACCACTGTCAAAAATAACACCCAGGTTGTGCACTACCGGAACAAACCGAGGTGTTAAAGGACCAAAACTGGGAGAGTCCAGAGTGAACAGAATGTACTCAGTCTTTTCTTCATTCAGGTCCAGGAAATTATGAGAAAGCCATTTTCTGATGTTAAAAATACAGTTATGAAGAGAGTCCAGTGCAGAGCAATTACTCAGAACCATGGGAAGGTAGATCTGAAGATCATCTGCATAAAAGTGAAAACGGACATTGTGATTAGAGATGAGTTGACCTAATGGCAGCATATACAGTAGAGTGAGAACAATATAGGACCCAGAATGGATCCCTGAGGGACACCCGATGACAAAGGAGCAACTGAAGAGGAGAGGTCATTTAGCATAACTGAAAAAGTTCTGTTTGTGAGGTATGATGAGAACCATTTGAGAACCGTGCCCTGCAGTCCGATAGTGTGTTGAAGTCGAGAAATAAGGACGGCATGATCTAATGATCAAATGCAGCAGTTAGATCTAATAACACCAAAACAACAGAATTTTTACTGTCTAGGGCTCCAAGAATGTCATTATGGACCCTAAGTAGTGCAGATTCCATGCTATGCCGAGACCTGAAACCAGACTGAAATTTATCGGCAATGGCATGCATTTGGAGATGAGACTGAAGCTGGATGACAACAAGCTTCTCCATCAGCTTAGCCAAGGAAGGCAAATGAGATATAGGACGGAAATTGGACAGTATAGAAGGATCAAGGTTTGGTTTCTTTAGCAATGGTCGAACAATGTCATGTTTGAGGGCAGTCGGAACAGTGCCCGAACTAAGACAACTGTTTATAAAGGAGACAAGGCTGGGGCCCATGATGTCAATAGCTTCCTTCATTATCCTTACAGGAACAGCGTCTAGAGGGCAGGAGGTAACCTTCAATTCATGGACAGCTTTTATAAGGTCTACGAGAGTAACTGTCTCAAACCTCTCCAGCACACATTGTGCTTCTTGTGAAGATATAACAGCAACAGGGGCTTGTGTGATGGCTTGCCTAACAGACGAAACCTTGTCCAAAAAGTAATGTTTGAATGTATTACAGGAGTTTTCAAATACATTATTCAAAACAGTAGTCCCCGGATTTATCACAGAGTTAATAGTGCTGAATAAAATTCCAGGGCGATGACTATTGCTGTTGATGAGATTGGAGAGGTACTGTAATTCACCTCAGTAAGTCACCTCATTAGTAAACAGGGTCCAGCTGTGTGTAATTTAATCTCAGTATAAATACAGCTGTTCTATGAAGCCCTCAGAGGTTTTTTAGAGAACATTAGTGAACAAGCATCATGAAGCTTGAGGAACACAGCAGACAGGTCAGGGATAAAGATGTGGAGAAGTTTAAAGCAGGGCTTGAGGTTATAAAATAAATGTCCCATGAACGTCCACCTAAACTGAGAAGAGACGAGGAGACCATTAATCAGAGAAGCAGGCAAGAGGCCCATGGGAACTCTGGAGGAACTGCTGAGATCCACAGCTCAGGTGGGCGAATCTGTCCACAGGACAACTATTAGTCTGCACTCCACAAATCTGGCCTTCATGGAAGAGTGATGAGAAGAAAACCATTGTTGAAAGAAATTCATAAGAAGGCCTGTTTGCAGTTTGTGACGAGTCATGTGGAAGAAGGTGTTCTGGTCAGATGAGACCAAAATTGAACTTTTTGGTGTAAATGCTAAGTGCTTTGTGTGGTGGAGAACTAACAGTGTGAAACATGGTGGTGGCAGCATGATGTTGTGGAGATGATGTTCTTCAGCAGGGATGGGGAAGCTGTTAGAGTCTGTAGAAGACTTGAGACTGGGGTGGAGCTTCACCTTCCAGCAGGACAACAACCTTAAACACACAGCCAGAGCTACAGTGGGAGGGATTAGATCAAAGCATGTTCATGTGTTAGAACGGTCCAGTCAAAATCCAGACCCAAATCCGACTGAGATTCTGAGGCGAGACCTGAACGTTGCTGCTCACAGACGTTCTCCGTCCGATCTGACCGAGCTCGAGCTGATTTACAAAGAAGAAGAAGAAGAAGAAGAACGGGCTAAAACTTCATAACCCAAAGACCTGCAGCTGTAATTACACAGAGAGGCGGATCTACATAGTACTGACTCAGGGGGGTCAATACATATGCACATCACACTTCTCAGATATTTATTATATAAAAAAAAGAAGCCATTGATCACTTTCCTTCTACTTCACAATTCTGTGACCCTCTGTGTCGCTCTGTCACATAAAATCACAATAAAACACATTAATGTTTGTGGCTGTGACGTAATAAAGTGTCAAGGGGTGCGAATACTTTTGCACGGCCCTGTATACAGTAATATGTACAGTACAGACACTCTGTGGCGACGCGCGCCCTCTGGCGGCTCTGTTACGACACGCAGGCGTAGATATAATCAGTGGGCGTGGCTCGTTCTGTTACGTCAGAGGGAGTTCTCCTGGAGCAGCGCGCTCTCGGTCTGCATGTCAATCACACACACACGCACGCGGAGAGAGAGAGAGAGAGAGAGAGAGCCGCGCGCGCAGTGTGAGTCCGTCAGAGCAGAGACACGATGGGTGAGTAACAGGCGTTATAATGCATTATATACACACTCTACTGTCTCACTCTACACTCTACTGTCTCTCACTCTCTACTGTCTCTCTCTCCTGTCTCTCACTCTACTGTCTCTCACTCTACACACTACTGTCTCACTCTCACTACTGTCTCACTCTCACTACTGTCTCACTCTCTCTACACACTGCTGTCTCACTCTACTGTCTGTGTCTAGTTGGTGTCTTTGTTGTGCATCAGTGTATGTTACATGATGTGCATGCCTAAAACACACACACACACTGTTCACCCCTGAGGTCCAGTTATCCGGATCTGCAGATTTACACACGTGTGTTTAATTGATAAACTCTGGATTTGTTCCTTCAGCATGTTGTTTAATCTGGACATGAGTCGACTCAGTAGTTCAGGATTAGTTAATCCCGGATTTACTTTAATTCACTCTGTGTGGTTTTATTTGGATTAAATCTCCATCTGTTAAACTCGGACTCAGTAGTTTTGTTCAGTAATTTGTTCATGTTTTCTAACCCTGGATTTGTTTCAGCTGGTCAGGATCCCAGATTCTATACAGGGTTTATTTGTTTATTTATTTGTTTGTTTATTTATTAATCCAGGTTGATACGTTGGTTCTGGATTTGAGTTTTTGCTTCAGGATTTGTTCAGTCTGAGTTAATCTGCTCATCTGGTGTGTTTATGACGAGGGAAACAGATCTGTGGGTCGCCCCAAGGGGCAGGGGGGGGGGGTATTCCGTCATGTTTGTGTGTGTGTGTGTGTGTGTGTGTGTGTGTGTGTGTGTGTGTGTGTGTGTGTGTGTGCTGAGCGGCGCCTCATAAAGACTTCCAGCAGGTTTAGAAAGGCTTTAGAGCTTTAAGAGGACTGTGGGCCAGATGGGGATAGCAGCTCTGTGTGTGTGTGTGCGAGTGTGTGTGTGTGTGTGTGCGAGTGAGTGTGTGTGTGTGCGAGTGTGTGTGTTGTTTCTCCTACGTCTTCCTTTCTCACTCTGTAGTTTCAGCTTTTCCTGAGGAGGTTTTTAATGATTTTTTAAGATGTTTAAAGAAGTAACTGTGTTACACTGGGACGTGTAGAGGCCGCTGTCCTCACGTCGTCCTTCTCATCCTGAAGCTGGACCATGGTGATTACACATCTGATTATCAGCACACACACACACACACACACACACACACACACACACACACACTTCCCTCACTGGAGGTCCCGAAGTAAACGTCCGTCCTGACTTTGTCTCGTGTCTGTTTCCTCATGAGGACGTTTCCGCTCTGAGCTCCTCCGGCTCGAACCCTCAGCACAGCGGGGTCTCGGAAACTCTGACTCACTCCATCGCCACATTGTTTTCATCCAGTCTAAGGCTGAGAATAATCACATGCTGTTTGTTTCGCCAGCGTCTGATTTGTTGATTTATGGACTGAATTCTTTGTTTAAATCCCGACTGTGGAGCGAGAGAGTCTTATTAAACCCAGAGGTTCTCCACGTCCACGTCTTCTCATGCACTGCTGAGCTGGAGGCCTTGGAGAGAGCCTCAGAGGAACACACACGCACACACACACACCATTAATATCAGTTCGTTTGTTAACCTCCACATTTCACACATTTTTCTTACCTGATTTGTGACACATACATGCAAGCAGCGATGAGCGGGTCCAATGACTTTAGATCACGTCGGCCCGGTTTGGTGACGATCGTATAAATTCCCCAGGAGGAGTAAATCGAAATATGCGGCACTGTGGTGTAACACTGTCGCCTTGCACCTCCAGGGTCCGGGTTCGATTCCCGTCTCTGTGTGTGGAGTTGTGCATGTTCTCCTTGTGCTTGGTGGGTTTCCTCCTGGTACACCGGTTTCCTCCCACAGTCCAAGGATATGTAGGTTAGGTTTATTGACATTCACAATGTGTATGTAGTGTGTGTGTGAGTGTGTATGTGTGTCCTGAGATGGATTGGCACCCTGTCCAGGGTGTACCCCGCCTCATGCCCTAAGTCTCCTGTGATAGGCTCCGCCCCTTGCGACCCTGAATACAGGATAAAGCCGTATAGATGATGAGTGAGTAATAACTGACTTCCTGTTAGGGCTGCACGATATATCGAAGAATTATCGTTATCGTGATAACGGTATACGCAATATCTGTATCGCAAAGAGTTGGGGTAAATTAAATTAAATTTATGTGCCAAGCATTTGTGTGTCCAAATTTGACCAATGAGATGGGCCCTTACTATCTTTATACCCGCCTCCCAAGTAGGTGATATAAAGGTAATATCGCAAGAAATATCGTTATTGCAATATTCAACAATATCGCATATTTTCCTAATATCGTGCAGCCCTACTTCCTGTTGAGTTTCAGGACATGCAGTGTAAAAGCTGTTTGTCTCAGTGAGCACTAAATGTCTACCGGGTTTCGTGTGCATACGTGTGTGTATGAGCAAAATCTCGTGTGAGGGCCCCTGAGGGCCCCGTGTCACGCCAGCCACATTAAGATGTTAAGACCCCCCAAAAATCCATTGGAAAACAATAGAACGCTTCACACACTCTGAGGACAGACGATGATGTCATCGTGTCGGAGCCGTAATAATAATTAATCATTAACGAGGACACGACGCACATTTACTCTGTTTTAGTTAAACTGAACCTTGAGGCCAATTTCCAACTAAATGATCATATGTGAACTGTATATGTGTGTGTGTGTGTGTGTGTGTGTGTGTGAGAGGTCATCCTGTTTTACTTCACACACACACACACACACACACACACACACACACTAGTCCCTCTTTGTGGAAAGATAAAGCGTCAGCATCAGATGCTTTGTTTTGTTCTGCCGGCGCATTTCCAGAAAGTCCTGGTCAGTTGATAAATGCTTCCCAACACACACACACACACACACACACACACACACACAGAGGGGGAGGACTTATGTAAGTGTAACAGAATGAGGTTGAATTCTGGAATAAATAAAACGTATTACAGTGGAAAGCCAAAAGGGTCAAAGAGGATGTGTGTGTGTGTGTGTGTGTGTGTGTGTGGGGGGGATGATGGACAGAGAAGCAGGTCCGCACTCGTCTGGACGATACAGTACCATGTGATGTGAGCGTGGGTCCTGTGGGCGGAGCTAAATCATTGAGTTGAGTTGACTTGCGTGTGGCTTTAAACAGAGTCTCCAGAGTCACGATAACGTTAATGTGAAGAAGTTTATAACTCAACGTCTTCAGTGTTTTTATTATAAAGAGAAATAGACGGAGGTTTTGAGTTTTTCTTCACTTTAAATGTTTCTGGTGCTGAGGTCACAGACCTGCTGCGAGCGAGAAGTGTGTGTGTGTGTGTGTGTATTTGTGTGTGTGTGTGTGTGTGTGTGTGTGTGTGTGTGTGTGTGTGTGTGTCACTTCTCACTGTTGCACAACATAACCCGCGTCAGTGTTCCTCTTGGCTCGAGTCTCTGACTAATGTGTTTCAGCTGGACCCAAAATTTATAAATTTACCCTTTAACTTCATCACAACTTTATCAGCTCACACACACACACACACACACACACACACACACACACACACACACACACACACACACACACCGAGCTCTTATGTGTTAATCATAACTTTTTCATTCATTTCCTGTAATACTGGAAGCTAGCTGCCTAGCATTGTGATATCAGTGTGTGTGTGTGTGTGTGTGTGTGTGTGTGTGTGTGTGTGTGAGGTAATCGCTCAGTATGTAGCTAGCTATCATCATCACCGTGCGTGAAGTACAGTTAGAGTGATGTAAAGTCACATCAACGCTAGAATGTTGTTTAAAAGTGTGTGTCTGCTTTAGTGTTTTATTTTTTTTTTCGCCCGATTTTCTCTCTAATTTAGTCGTGTCCAATTCCTCCCCGTCACTAGGGGGCTCCACATTAAGGCTTCTACTACCACTCAGTTGGGAGGGCCGAAGACTATCACGTGGTTCAGAGTAGGGATTAATCGAGTACTCGAACCCATCAGCGACGATCGAGTGTGAAACTGCCGATCGATTGGCTCTAAAAATGCATTTTTTAAAATTAAACTACTTTCATTCTTTCTGATTGGTTATGCTGGTATTTGGGCTGCAGTCTGATATTTGATTGGCTACGACTGTGAGAAGTTGCGGTCTAGAGACAAGACCGGAGCACAGAGCGAAAATGGCTTCTAAAACGCGCAGCAATGTCGGGGGGGGGATCTTCAGTTGCCGCAGGGGCGGGTTTAACTGAGGGGTTAAAGCGAGAGTGCCCCAGCAAAGAAGCAGATTTTCGAGAAGGACTCCGAGAGACATACCGGGTTCTTCTGCACTTTTCCGGATCCCGGGATTCACTCTGCTCCGGCAGCGCTTTAGCAGCGAGATCATACTGAGCGAGCAGGAAAAAATAGCCGAAAAATAGCCGCGCGCGAAAAAAGAGCGGTGGCACAGAGTCGTCCCTCGGCACCGCGTACCTGTTCCGGAAGCTCCGCAGCGCCAACAAGGCGGATCCCTTCAGTTACTGTTGTTCTAAAGTAACGGGAGAAGTGCATCCACTACTTTATGATTGGTGTAGTTCAAAATCACATGCATTTTGTGTAGATAAATACAATTTGTAATATAACATCTACATATTTATGTATCTAGGCTATGTGATTAATTTTATATACAACGCGTCATGTAGAAAAAGCGCTTTAGCTTCACCTCATGCTGTTATTTCTTTTAAATGTTTACTGTATACTGTGACGCAAACGCCCCGCCCCTTGCTTAAACTCCACCCCCAATTAATCGAGTACTTATTTCTCAAACCTGTGGATTACTCGAAATGAAAAATTAACAAAAATGTCCATCCCTAGTTCGGAGGAACCACGTGACGCATCTTTTCGAACTGCTCACTCACGCACCATTCGGGGCGGAGTAACACACTCGGAGGACAGCGCTATCTGCTCCTTCCGCATGCACGAGCTCACAGACGCCCCTGATTGGCTGTAGAGCCGTGATTAATGTGGGAGCACCAAGTTTTTCTCGTCCCTCCCCTCTGAGAGAGCTCGGCCAATCAGCTCTCGCTAGACCTCCGGCTGTAAGAGGTTACAGCATCATCCGGGAACCGAACCAGCGATCTCCGGGATGATAGGGCGAGAGCTTTACCACTGCGCCTCTTGTGTCCGCGTGTTTCCTGTGTACGTCGTCTATCTGGAGTGTGTTCCGGTGATGGTGCGGCGCAAACACACTCCAGGTTTTAACACCGTAATGCCGGCGTGTGCTCCTGAGGATACGGGGGATGTTTCCACTTTATTATCGTCAAATAAAATCTAGCTGTTACTTTTAACATTAGAGGTCGGCTATATTCACCTGCAGTACGACGGTTTATAATCGACCGGTCTACAAACTGATTTTGACTTCGACTGAAATTTTTTAAAATAAATAAATTAAAAAGGGGCGTGGTCAACCACCTGAAGTTCCGCGGGACACTTTGTTATTCAGAGAATACGAAGTGAGGAAAGGTTTCTCGTTCCGCTGCGCTGCTGCACACGGAGGGTGATGTTGTGGTTCTGATGAGCAGCGAGGACTCGTGTGGACACACCAGTAAAACCCCACATACACATACATGTTTTTGGTTATATTTATAATATAGCGAATGTGTCTGGCATTTGTCGTCTGAAGTTTATGCAACATGGAAGTGACAGAACTTACGTCCCTGAAAATGACAAGTTTCTAACTTCAGTCGTTTTGGAGACACGATTTTAAAAACTGTTGTTTAAATTAAAGCATTTTGTGGAAAACTAAGCATCCCCCCCCCCCCCCCCCAAAAAAAAAAATCTGTAGTGTCCGTAACCATGTCACGTTCATGTTCAGTATCTTAACAATTTAGCATTTCATAATAAAACACTTTTTCAGGTTTATGTGTTTTCATGTGAATCTAAACCGGCCGAGTTTCATCTGAATGACAGTTAAGATCATTAAAGGATATAAATAAAAACAGTTACAGACTCTAAAACATAAAAGGGCATGAAATAGTATTTAGCAAATGTTTCTTTTTATCTGATAAAATATAAATGTGAATGAATATTTAAACAATAAACAAAGTATGAATCAGGAGATAAAGAGCGATAAGTACTGAATTCTATAAAATAGTGTTTATTTGATCCAAGTCGCCGCTTCGCCTAGCCGAGACACTTTATAGCACCGACACGTGTTTTTTTTCCCACTGGACTTTCAGTTCTAGACGGGTTCTGAAGTTTGGAGTCCAGTGATGTCCCTGATGCTCCTTGTGGTTCTGTCCTGTCCGGCCCCTCGGGGACTCGTCAGGGAGAGAAAGCGGCCGAGAGGGTGTTAAAGGCGCTATTATTAAAAAGCAGCCTTTGTTGATGCGCGTTCTGAAGGATCGGAGTTCTTGGCTCGACACACACAGACGACACTGAGTTCTTACAGACGGCTCTTTGTGCTCCGCTCATTCTCTGATCCCTACTCGACTCGAACACAGAAAAAACCTTCCCAACCACACTAATCAAGACCAAGTCTTCAGATGGGAACCAATACGAGATGTGTGTGTGTGTGTGTGTGTGTGTGTGTGTGTGTGTGTGTAAAGGCCAGCCGAGCCTCGCAGACAGAATTTTAAACACCTTTAAGTAGGAGGAAGGCTTTCAGCGCACCGGCCTTGACCTTCAGCAAGCTGGAATTAGCGTGATTCAAACCATATGACCTGCGCTGGAGCTGCGTGTCCTCTTAAAGCACAACACACACACACACACACACACACACACACACACCTTAAACAGAGAGTAATCTGTCTGTTGTCTGAAGTCTGTATTAGGCTCAGGGCTGTTTTCATCGTTTTGCTTCATGTGAAATGTGTGTGTGTGTGTGTGTGTGTGTGTGTGTGTGTTCTTGCTGAACTTGTACCCAATTAAATTCCCCCAAAACAGCTTTTAAGCTAGTTACATAACCCGAGTGTGATTCAGGCCCATGTGATGCCGAGCTGATTCTCCAGTGAGGAGAACGACTGTGTGTTGAAATAAACAGCTGTGTGTGTGAGTGTGTGTGAGTGTGTGTGAGTGTGTGTGTGAGTGTGTGTGAGTGTGTGTGAGTGTGTGTGAGTGTGTGTGTGTGAGTGTGTGAGTGTGTGAGTGTGTGTGTGAGTGTGTGTGAGTGTGTGTGAGTGTGTGTGAGTGTGTGTGTGTGAGTGTGTGTGAGTGTGTGTGAGTGTGTGTGAGTGTGTGTGTGAGTGTGTGTGAGTGTGTGAGCGTGTGTGAGAGTGTGTGAGTGTGTGTGTGAGTGTGTGTGTGAGTGTGTGTGTGAGTGTGTGTGTGAGTGTGTGTGTGAGTGTGTGTGTGAGTGTGTGTGTGAGTGTGTGTGTGAGTGTGTGTGTGAGTGTGTGTGTGAGTGTGTGTGTGAGTGTGTGTGTGAGTGTGTGTGAGTGTGTGTGAGTGTGTGCGTGTGAGTGTGTGTGAGAGTGTGTGTTACAGAATGAGGAGAGCGGCACTCACAAGCATTTAAAACTCTTCTTGCGTGCATGAGAATTTCTCAAATAGTTTGTAGTTTTCTGTCCAGATGCATCGACAGCTGCAGGAAACTCGATCGCGCGCTCGTCCCTGGAGCGCGGGCGCTGCGCTAGCCGTGATAAAGAGCTGAAACGCTCGAGACTGGGAAGGTCGTTGCGTAGCCTGTACAGCGTGTGTATCATGCGAATCGATTAGCTTGGGTGTATTACGGAGGAAACGCTGCATGTCCATGTGATCTGATGTGAACAGACCGGCTGTCTGATGGAGGACAAACTCTGGACACTGGGACCGCGCTGTCTCTTAGCAGCTAGCGGTTTCTTTCTCTTATATTAATATGAAGTGCTTGGTACTAAACCGGACGACATGCTGATGGTGGCGCTGTGGGGTTCAGACTAGCTTTAGGCTTGTAGCCGGTCCAGCTCGGTCCTTTCATCATCTGTACAACTCCGCTCAACCAGATCAGCTTCTAAAGCATTAACGTTCATGCTAATACCGTTCATGCTAATACCGCCGCTCTAGTGAATGAGTCTTAAGTCCAGAGCTCGCAGTAAACACCGAAGTGTACACCATAATAACTCATACAGGAATGACCACGCCCCCTGTGACATCAGCACATCAAACATCTGCTCACTTCCGCTGGAACCATGATGCTATCGCCAGAGTCATTAAACACATCACGAATATATCTTTATACACGGATTTAACAGGTTCCCAGTCCGTATTATGAAGCTTAGCGCCTTTGCCTTGATCCGTACTTCCTCTAGCGGCAAGTAATGCCGTGTGTGTGTGTGTGTGTGTGTGTGTGTGTGTGTGTGTGTGTGCGAGATTTGGATCTTAATGCTAGGTGAACATTAAGTCAGTGTTTAAACTGGAACTGGGATGATTACGCTCCAAAGCTTGTAAGGAACTCTGGATAGTTGGTGTTTCTACAAACTGATCTTTAAACCTGCGCTGTAAAACACCTAGCTAGGCGGGGATGGGGCGGGGCGGACGGGGGTTTAGGTCAGGTCAGGGGCTCGGCATGCTAACACTAACACTTGTTGGGTTTGTATTCGGACAGTATTGAGACGTCTGTGCATCCAAAGCATCATCCTGATGATGCGCTGCTTCTTTTCCGTGTCAGAATCCTAAAAGTGAACTGTTACGGGGAACACAGACACATGTTCCTCACGGGTTAAACGATAAACCTGTTAAAAATGTCAAGCGTTGTTTTTGGGAACTGAACTTGACAACTCCCAAGAAAAAAACCAAGAAACGTGGATTTTCAGGCGATAGATCAGATGCTCGCTAAGCTGTTGGTCCGGAGCCAGAAGAACAACTTTGCCAAAGAGCTTGGCTGATTTGCAAGATTTCTCTCTCACACTCTCTCACACACACACACACACAGACACACACACACACACACACACACACACACACACACACACACACACACACACACACACACACACACAGACACACAGTGAAGCACTGGATTCAAAATGAAAAACTCTACAGCTTCTGCTTGGGCCAAGCCAAACCACAGAGAGCCCGCTTGACAAACAGCTCCACTGGAAGCGCTCCGGTTCCCAGCGGTTCCCGACTTCAGAACTCGTGGTTCCGTTGCCGTTTCGGTGCAGGTGGAGACCGAATCCTGCAATGACTTCCTTCGGTTTCACTCTGAAGAGCTGCAGTACGAGCGATGAGCTGCGACTGATTCAGAGTTTCCCCGTCTGAGTCTCAGGAACCCGTGCCAGAATTCCAGCAGTGTTCCCTGGCTCGGTCCCGCAGATTCAGATTTTCCTAAAGATCATCAAAATGACTAACGGGGCGACATGAGGGTGCTTTCAGGACCTGGATTTAGACAGAAGCCTTTAAAATGGTTTCGAGATGAAACATTCACGTCAGCGAGTCTCTGGTTGTGGAACATCCACATCATGAACAAGCGATATTTTTACTGAAGATACAGTGAAGTCCATAAATCTTGGAACAAAGATGAGTTTTTTTTTTGTTTTTTTGTTTTTTACATTTGGCTTCTCCACACCACCACACTGAATTTGAAATGAAAGTGTGTTATGTTAGAGTATTAAAGATGATCCTTATGTTTTGTAATTGTTAGTTTGTTCCATTATTTATGATCCCCCAAAATGGGTGTGTATGAAAATGGCTGTAATTCCTGAATGGTTGATGCCACGTTCTTGTCAAAGTCCTTGAATTAAAGCTGAAAGTCTTGACTTCGCTCACAACTCGAAAAAAAAGTGTTTCTTTTGAAATTCAATAATGTTGGTGTACACAGTCTAAACACATAAACACTTGTCTATGTTTTTATGGACAATTTATGGACGACTGTATTTGTATTGTGTCCCCCAAACCCTAACCCCCCATCGCCCCCCCCCTGCAGTTAGTGACCTAGTTGTGTCCTAGTTTCTGTTTCAGGCCTGGTGTCCGGAATAAACACACAGTTTTAAAAAGTCCCGTATCTCTGCAACCCTGAGTCGTGCATTCCTGCGTTTGTTTAACGGTCAGATGTTTGACTTGGATAAAAGTGCGTGTTTTTATATCAGTTTGTTCCGAGGCTCATTGATGCTTTTCCGCAGTTAATTTCAGTTTCCACTGAAAAATAACATTCCTGCTTTTGGTCCTTTACCCTTTATAGGGTTGGGGGGTTCAATCTTAACTCACACCCTCAGTGTGTGTGTGTGTGTGTGTGTGTGTGTGTGTGTGTGTGTGTGTGTGTGTGTGTGTGTGTGGAGTTTGCATAAGCCTGTGCTTATTGAGTTTCCTCTGTGTACTCCGGTTTCCTCCCACAGTCCAATGATATGCGCTGTAGGCTGACCTGGAGTTCCCAGTTTGCCCAGAATGTACAATTGTGATGGGTTGCCACCCCAGCTTGTGGCCCCCTGCTGCCCTAAACAGGAAGTGCTATAGATAATAGACGGGTGGATGTTGACTCGAGGCCCTGGGATTACTTTACAACTTTTTAACCAGCGATGTTTATGAACGCAGCATCTATACTTCTCATCCAAGGTTCTTTTCTTCACCTGAAAACAGTTAAAGCCTTTTCATTCCCAGCTTCTCCACCCTGAACCAGCTGCACCATACAATCCTTTATTCTGGTTTTGGATAAAATGATAGTGAAGTTGGCACCATGCCATGTTGGAGACACGCAGTTATTTTTTATTTGAATTCCTGAAAGT
Source organism: Channallabes apus (assembly GCA_030522415.1). Classification (NCBI taxonomy): domain Eukaryota; kingdom Metazoa; phylum Chordata; class Actinopteri; order Siluriformes; family Clariidae; genus Channallabes; species Channallabes apus. The sequence continues at coordinate 49,481,382 of CM060109.1, forward strand.
CATTGTTTTGCGTAAGCATGATGGATCATAAATCACGTTTTTATGCAAAACACCATCTTTAAGAAGTTTCTTCTTCTGGAGTCTTGGGCCAATCAGGAGGCTGTGGTGTGTCCCCAGTCAGACGTACAGCCGTATTCGGCTCTGTTCCAGCAGACGTGTTGTCTGGTCCACAGTGCTCTGCGTCTACGTCAGTAGACCCAACGTCCAGTGTTTCTAGGTCAAGCTTTGGTTCCTCTCTGACCCTGACCTGGATAGAATGGTTACTTTACGAAGAATGTCTGCTAGCCTGTAGTACGAGTTTCCACGAAGAACCTTGCAGCTGTGTTCATTTACAAGAACATCTGGGTCCAGATTGCATTCCACACTTTCTGTTGTTTGGAAGCTCAGCAACATCTCTGCTTCAGCTGCTTATTAAGCCAAACTTTCCATCCCATAATGAGCACAAGGTTCTCTTCTTATTTGCCGGTGATACATGGAGCACGCGGTAACCTGCGTCTCGCGAGCAGAATTGTGGGATACATTATAAAGTGCAGGACTTCAGGAACGACCTTTCTATGCGTATCGGTGTCGCGAGCGGCGGTGCTGAGTGTTCGTTCCCACACGGCTGGACGTCTATTGTTCCTGGTTCACAGGCTTCAGCTCTGGGGCTTTGTCAAGAGGGTCTAAGGCTCCAGAATTTCGGGTCAAAGGTCGAGAGTCGGGGTCTTGGCTGAAGAGTGCAGCTGATGGGGGTGTGTGTGTTTTATACAAAGACATGAGCGCGGAGTCGGCGACACGGACACTGAGAAACAGTTCAAGTGTCTTAGCATGATATCAAGCTAAAGGAAAGGAAGCTAACTTAAAGATGTGTTTATATGGTGCAGCACTTGGTTCTGGACACAAACACGGCTTAGAATTAGGAAAGTAACCATTTAAAGTACTGCACAGGAACTTCATAGCAACATAATCTAAATATTAATGATTGTTAATGGTTGGAGGAAATTGGGACAGTAACACGGCTAACGGTTCACTGGTCCGTTCCTGCAGATCAGATCTTTTGTTGTGTCGTCTACTTTGGTGTATTACATTTTGTTTATAATATGACTCTCACCACATTTCCCAGATGTTTGTGCTACAACGTGCCGCGGTGTCCCGCGATCTCTTTCTGCCTGTTTGTGGTGTGAATGAGCTCAATAGGGCAGCTGTTGGTGTTCATGAATATTCAGCAGATGTGAACCTGGGGCCGTGACGTTCAGCCTGTGGGAAAACTCCAGCTTATTTTCAGCGCAGGTTTAATGGCGTGTGGAGAAATAAAGGAGAGAGCGAGGAGATGTACGGAGGCGACTTCGTGACGCCGCGTTTCCATGTGCAGCTTCACTTCACTGCAACCATGAAATATTGGCCACTTGTGCTGCAGCGAGAAACGCGCCAATTATATCCGTAAATTTGTATACAATATATAATTTACTACTTATATTATTTATTTATTTGTGTATTTTTATTAGTTCTCATTTGTAATCTGAATCTTACATTCCTGGCTTTTTTTCTTTTGAACAAGTTTTGGATGAAATCTTCCGCAGTATTCGTTGGACTCCTGGCTTTACTATCACGACTCCTTCTTTTCTGCCACACACCAATACTTTCCCAAGAAACTTGGATCCAAAAGTCCAAACATACAATTAACTGTCCTGCTGATTCAGTGTCTCTGGTTAGCGTCCACTTACTGAAAGGAATTACACTCCATGAAGCACATATTTAAAACAGCTTGTTATTTGTGCCTTTATGACTCGCCCCCCCCCCCCCTCTTGTTTGCGGACGTTCCATTAGTGTGTAAGGTCGAGTGTTTAATAAACGAGTGTTGGATAACACCAGTGTAGTTACTATCATCAGGGCCGTGTTCACCAAAATTTTTTAAAACTAGAAGCTCAAAAAAAAAAAAAAAACCCAGACAGGTTTAATCTAAAATGAAGAATGGTAATTTAAAAAACTTCTTTATTTCAATTAAATTTTAAGATAATCGGTTTGGTGAAATATCGCGAAATATTCCTTAGTTTGGCAATTAATGTATCATCACACTGACTCCAAAATGGATTTTTTGTTGTTGTAATTTTTTTAATTTGTTTCAAGTTTGCATTTGAGGTTATAAAATGTTACAGTTCCTTTATAATCCTGCAGGTGGTGCTCTCTAAACTATTTACACTTTGGCAGGCAGCAGATTTTTTACTAATTTGATTTAGAACGTTAACACAATGTTAAAAATATAATATCGAATCCGGATATTTATAAAATCTTACAGAATCACAATGAAATCGAATCGACACCGAGGTATTGCGATGATATCGTATCGGGCGCTCCCGGGTGATTCTCGTCCCTGTTTTAAATGTCAATCAAATTAAAACCGTCATGCTGGCTCCAATAGGAGCTCAATATACGAGTATGATTTGTCCGATTCCGCTCTTGGTACAACCGTGCAGTTAGATCGAACATGCTCTATTTTGTTGTATGATTCAAAATCGTTTGACCTTTTTTCAAATTATTTGAGTAAACATTCAAATGTTTTATAGTGAAAAAATTTTTTTTTTTTAAAAATACAGGAAAATATAGACTGCAGTCATTAAAATGCACTCATTTTGTGAGAGTATAGTTTGTTATGATGCTGTGTGTCTATAATTTACAGAACAATTCCGCTGGTTCGACAGATCTTGAAGATTGCGAGAGGGAACGGCCGATTGTAGAGCGGATGTAATGCAGAAATATGTGCACACCTCTGTGACCTTGGGTTAAACATAAGGAAAATAGAACTCCCAAAAGCCAATGCATGACATTCCCGAGTTAGCTCATGTTCATGGTACAATATATATTAAACACTAACCTCCTGAAGCTTTGGTACTGTAGGTACCACTGGTGGGCAAAGTACACAAATCCTGTACCTGAGTAAAAGTAGAGGTACCCAAGGTCAAATATTACCTGAGTACAAGTAAAGTCCTACATTTAGAATTGTAAAAACGTAGTGAAGTAGAAAGTATAGATATGATGTAGGAGTAAAAGGTTTGTACTGTTTAAAAAGCTCAAGTAAACTGTAGAT